>JBAJNP010006345.1:0-25842 GCA_036877545.1 Yasuhikotakia modesta | reverse complement strand
AGTCAACCTTCAAATAATTATGTTCAGTTATGCACTCAATACTTGGTCGGGAATCCTTTTACAGAAATGACTGCTTCAATGCGGCGTGGCATGGAGGCAATCACTGCTGTTATGGAGGCCCAGGATGCTTTGATAGTGCTCCAAAATCTCCTGATAGCTAGCTGCATTTTTAATGCTTATTAAAAGCTGTATTTCTCTAAATATTATACAGAAGCGTCAACTTCTTATTTCTCACACATCAATCGTAGGCAGTGTGAGCAATAAACTAGAATCCTATTTCTGGGAAGAGAAGCCAAAAGCTCAGTGAGGAACGAAAGAGCCACCTGTCTATTTTCCAATATTGACTGTCATTTGTTTGAGGTCCTGATTCAGCAGAACATATGAGAGCCAAAGTGCTACATGTTAATTGGAGTGAGCACTTGTGCGTGACATTGCAGACTGATGGGGCTCTGGACTCTGGGGGTTTATAACTGCGTGACTTTGGCTGAGACCACCGCAGGGCTGTTCAAACGAAACAGGAACTACATTACCCCAACACACATTTTTTATCTGCAAATCTGAGTTTTCTTAACAACAACCTCATCTGCTTTTATCCGAAGCGACTTACAGTGAATTCAAGGTTACACTTTTTTTTTTTAATCACCACAACCTTTGCGGTGTTAATGCAATGCTCTACCAGTTGAGCTAACAGGAAGCTTATATTAGCATATTAGCACTACAATTATATTTTGCGCAGTAAAGGTCAATGGTAATTTTGATGCAAGCAATGTGGCACTTCTGTTTTAATGATCAATGATGAGTGTGATAAGTGTATAGTGGTTAAAAGTTCAACATTCAACTTTAGACGATTTTGTGTTAAACACAAACAAGACTTTGTAAAGTGTTTTAGTGCTCTGGGCAATGTTTAAAATAAAAATGCAATTTGTGTATGATAATTTACAATGCCAGGTCATGTACACTAATTACTAACGCTTTATTAATTTGATGTACACTAATTACTAATTACTAACATTAACCTTCACAGATGATGACAAATGTAATAGACAGATAGACAGACAGTCAGAGAAATAGATATATAAGTTAACTTTAGTAAGGCCAGTTACTGACACAAAAAAAGATGTTATTTGGCATTCTCTGCCCAGAAACATGGAACTGTATGATGGTTCCTACTGTTGTTTCAGGTGCCATATGTACCTACACATCAAAGAAAGCTATATTCATGGCAACTATTATTAAAACCCCACACCGTAATAGTCACCGTGTGACTTTATGAGACTGTCACAGAAACATGTTCTCCACTGAGACGTGTTTTTTATTATTATTATTCATTTTTTCTGCATTTTTTCTGTTCCTATGACTTCCTATGTTAGAGGCTTGACACTTTAACATTACCTAGTAGAGACATTCATGGGTTGGAGGTGTTTGTTTCTGTAGTGTACAAGCGTAAATACGCTACATGGCTTTACCCACTATCCTGTCAGGGCTAGATTCTGGTTGTGGGAGTGGTTGGCCTTCTAAAATCGACACATCAAAACTCTCTGCAGCAATCATTTTTCTAAGAAAGCTTCAAGAATTTAAGATAGATGGACTTCAGCTTTTGAAAGGAAAAGTGACATTTCACTTTACTTTTATTAAATGTTTGTTATACTAAGTTTATTTCCTTTTGATACTGCTGTTGCTTAAAACCTATAACTTGTGTTAAATATGTTGATATTTGTATGACATTTATACAAAACACTTATTCCAATATATTACAATTCTATTATATAAATGTTACAATTATATCAAATTAATAAAACGTATATAATTATTATTTTAAGGGAAAACATAGCATTTAACTGTACCAGCAATAAAATATTCATACTATTTGTTACACGCTGATATTTAGTAAGGTTGACACATGACAGTTGCCCCTCATGACCCTTTAAAAGGGCCTTTTTTATTTTCCAAAAAAAACTTTATTTTACTCAAAAATGAAAGTTTTATCATAGTCTGGTAGAAAAAAAATGGCAAAATGTTGTGTCAATTTTGTGTTTTAAAAACATTTTTTATGCTTCAAAGCTTATGATCATATTTTAAATTCAATAAACAAACATGTGCAGTGGACCACACAGTGTAGAACACTGTGGACTACAACATACCACAGTAACACAAACTAGACGAACAACAAGAAGTCAAGCCGGCGTTTTTTTATACTAACATTTATTTTGGGCATGTATAACGATAATGGCATGCTATCCTTTGATGTACAGTGTTGACGTGGTACTTTAAAGTACCAGGCTATCGCTGGCACCACTGATACCATCATCACAGTGCTGCATCTTAAAAGATGCCTAAAAGACTGCTCATCCCTACAGTGCAAACAACATAGCTAGAGAAAGATAAGTCTCAAACAGTCAACAACACTAAATGCATTTATTACAGAGAACTAAAACCAGCTGAACAAACACAGAATACCTTCGCGGGTATAACAAAGTTGATCCAAGACAAATGATCAAAGTCTCATAAGATGCAGTAAGTTTATGACACCTACATGATCTAGAGTAAACACTCAGCATTTGAATTGACTGAGACGCGATGCTAGTGTTAGCTAGCGCTACGCAGCTCATGTTTTGCACTACTTTTTATTAACTGATAAGCTGTTATCTAAAAAGTCTGACCACAACAAATGCAACTAATAACCTCATA
This sequence comes from Yasuhikotakia modesta, assembly GCA_036877545.1. NCBI lineage: Eukaryota > Metazoa > Chordata > Actinopteri > Cypriniformes > Botiidae > Yasuhikotakia > Yasuhikotakia modesta. Next base: position 23,154 of record JBAJNP010006345.1, on the reverse strand, counting down.
ACCTTAAACATGGTTATGCGATGATTTGACAGCTCCATTATGTAACAGACAGACATTGACTCTCCTCGCTAGCACAAGCAGCTTGGTGCGTAGCTATCAGTTATGTTCATACAACTGGTGCAAATCATTTACTTACTTTTACACCTCCGACGATGCCAGATAAAAGCCTGCACGGATTGTTACTTGGGTGAATGCTGTAGATTGACCACCGATTATCCTTCAATATGTTTTAGTCTCCGCTAAAGTTCCGCGTCTACGGAGGCCGAAATCACACACACCTCCTCTCCACGTCTGCTGCTCCGCCCTTCTGTCTGTAAACACTGTCCTGATGATGCAGCAAATCAAATGCAGTTTTGGTCTAATGTAAATGTTATATTAACCCATTTGTTATTTTTTGCAAATTGTAATTTTTTTGCAAATTGCAATTTAAATGTTGATTAACAGATTTTAATGTAGGTTTTATTTTAATTTTAATATATAATAACAGATATGTAAATATAGGACAAGTAACAGATTTAAATTGTTATTTACACCATTTAACCTATCTGATATTTTCAATAAAACATTAGGTCATATTGTAACTCTTTACTCACTTCTACAGTAGAGAAACCTGGATGATTGTGTAAACCACGTTAAAAAATGCGGCTAGAACAGGTAAACCAAATGAAACACCTTTAGATAGTATAATGTTAATTCCAAAATATACAGATATTTTTCATTGTGTAATTTAATTTTCCCCTTTAAAATATATGGCTGTATTGTTCAAAATGTAAGTTTTGAGACAGTTAAATCTTTGTAAAAATGTATGTTTTCATTTCATTTGGCATTTTTGTGAACAGTTTCAAGCTAATTTTACACAAATTTGACACTGAGTCAAAATCCGTTTTGTTCTTGTTTTGACGAAAAATGGCATATTTTTAAAAAAATCTGCCATATATAAGAACATAGGAAAAGTTCTAGAATTTTTGAACCACTCCATTGTATATACATTTATGTTTTAAAAATGTGTGTCTGAAAATGGCTTGATCTGGAAAATGTACCTTATTGGGTCATAAGTGTCTTACTCACCCTCTCCACACAAAAATAATGCATGCATCTGCCCTCCCACCCCTGCTAAGATTATTGTAGCAGCAACGTTGTGAAGTTCAAGGAAAAATGGCGCATCACGTTCATAGGAGTGCTGCTCCCACTGGCGGTGTGCAAACTTTTCATCACCTTCCCATCAAAAGAAATGGCTTTGCTCTGCTCATTTCACCTTTGACCGTTTTACAAACCCACTGGCTTTTCTCTGTGCTCAACAATATCAAGCTCAACAATCATTGTGAGCTGTAAGTACTACGTTATTTGAATAGAACATATTTGTTTTGATATGTGTATGGCTAGCTTTGGCAGTGTAAAAAATGTTAGCAACATCCATAGATTTAGCATTGTAGCACAGATAACTTCTGAAAACACGAGAGTAATTTTCTCTGAAGTATTTCGAGAGAGTGTCGATACGTCCCACTCTCTTCCCCAGGATACAAGAGAGGCTTGCTGTCAGATGGATCGTCAGGAAACCCAGTCTAGGAGAACAACACTTTTGGACCACTGAAGTAGAGGTAATTCAGAGGTGAAGTTTAGAATGAATTAACACTCTATGTTACATGTATTCAATGTACACAAGCAATATACTTTATTTTATTGTTGACAAGCATATAGGCTGTTGGCACTATGGCTACTGCAGCTTTACTGCCATTAAGTTCAACACCAGTCACGGTCAGCAAAAACACTTGAGTTTGAAGAGGACATTGACAAGTTAAGATGAAGATAAATGGGGAGAGAGGACAATGGCATTTAGTAAATTTTAATACATTTGTTCTGGGTATGATTCAGGATGATGTCTACCTAATTTGCTTCCCTAATAAAATTTGTTAGTTCCTTCATCTCATTTTCTGTTATGCTATGTATTTGGCAACCAAATGTAAGTCTCAGCTAAATGTGGATTAGTCTAATTACACACTGCTAGTCAATAGGTCATCACAGGCCTACCTTTTCCTTCATCTAAGTGACAAACTGCTGCGGTATGTGTTTAAAATAAAGATACATATGTTATGTTTACGTTCTCTTTGGGTGTTATTCATTATGACAGTGACCTGTGGGCACAATTACGGTGTCATGCTAATATTAATCCTTGTGAAAGCATTCAAACAAACATTCCAAATAGTATACCATTTTAAAACATTTAAATCCAGCCTTTGCTGAACTGGTTCTTCCTCCAATTCAGTGTCCTCTTTTGATTCAGGCTCAAACATACAAGGCTGAGTCTTTGCATAAGCCATAACTGTTAAAAGTAGGTCTGTATGTGTTCAGAAGCCGGGCGTCGATGTCACATAATTATTCTTTTGTGTGGAAGTGAAGGCAACCAATCAGCATGAAGCTCTTGTAATTTTATAATAAGGGTTGCCACGTTAAAATCCCCCATCATAAAATTATTTTTTGAAAGAAGTTTTTGAGTAGCTTCTGAGGCATTACAAATTCAACCAAAGTTATATTCTCTGTGTCACATTACAGAACAAGAATCAATACCCTGTTCAACCACTCTAGGTCACCTTTAAGTCTTTCAAAAAATAAATATGTGGTTTTATTAAAGATACAAGAAGTGAATATGAAGAAGTGAAAGTGATGTGTTTGTCAGTTTCGGTTGCCCATAACCGAAATGTGACCTCTGCATTTAACCCATCCATGTGAGGAGTGAACACACACTGCAAGTCGTGAACACACACACACCCGGAGCAGTGGGTAGCTATCCCTGCAGCACCTGGGGAGCAATCAGGGGTTAGGTGCCTTGCTCAAGGGCACTACAGTTGCTAGAATCAAACCAGCAACCTACTGATTACAAGCCCGACTCCTTAACCAGTAGACCACAGTAGACCACAACTGCCCCAGCACAGCTCTGTTAGCACAAAACAATAGAAGCAGAGGACTAGAAACAGGCAAAATTTTGGATGGTTACAATGTTCTCATTCCTTCTTTAACCCTGCTTCTTCTTTCACTCTCCCCTGCTTCTTGATATGGTATATTTTGTCTCCTAGTGTTATCATACACACTCCCAGCAAAATAGACTAACTTTTTGTGATTGATCCAGAGTAGCAAATTTCCACTCTGGATTAACCAACTGTGAAACAAGATCTTAAAATGCTTGGTTGCTTAAAAATTCACACCATTCTATTTTGAATGTTCTTGGAGACATACAAAGATGTCCTTTTAAAAACAACTCATTATTGACAAATCATTGATATGCAATACTAATGAATATCTTTATCCATGTATTGTACACCTCTCTTACTGACAGCAACTATCAATAACAGAAAACCATGAGACAGAAAACCAAGCTCTAATGTCTTAACAAGCAATTATCTAAGCAACTACTTAAGCTATAGGTTGTTATGAAATATGCATACAAGTGATATCAGCCTGTATCCCAATTCTAAGTAAAATTGACATGTTTTTGTCAGTTATGGTTTCCCATAACTTACTCATTACAAGCCCGAGTGTCTACTGTTGTGTACTGGGGCAGTTGGCCCATACTGGATCTGCATGGCCATAAGCAACATGTCTACTGAATGTAGAAATATGTTGGCATTATTAAGCCTTTGCAAATATATTAATATTTATAGCCAAGCATAGTACAGTATATTTAGTCTTTTGTGAATCCATTCATGCACAAGTTTCACTGCTGTGCAAAGATATCCACAGGCCACTGACTGAGTACAGCCAAACTGAAGATGTCCCAAATTTAAACTCACTCTACTATACTCTGTCGTATCTCTATAAATCTCATAAAAGCATTTATAGGACACAGAACATTAAAGCTGAAAAATTATAAAGAAAAATAAATAAAGCAAGTACATAACAGATCAGATGTTTAAAACCAAATCTGTCTTGTTACTTTTCCCGAATTTGCAACAGTACATTAATAATAATAATTTATTATTTGAGCTGTCAGGTCAATTTTATGGGAACTGTCATTTTAACTTCATTTGTCTGTGGCTGTGGAGCATCTGTTAAAAAAACTACTAAATACATTTGTGCTGATTAGGGTAAAGCATATGTAGATTGTTCTAATATTAGCTACTACTACTAAGTAACTCTGCAAGTAGTTTGCTATTTTATTTCAAAGTGTGGTTGTTATAAATGGCAAAAGATACAGATTAATTTAATAATTGTCTGATTGAGTTTTGTTATATTTAGTTTTGTTGGTCATATTACAAACATGCACATTCTCAAAAGGAAATGTTTTAATCAAATGTAAACAGAAATGCAAGGATTTTTTTCAGAGTTTAAAACCTGAAAAAAACAAGAGCTTTGTGTAATGTCTTTGAACATTATTGTGTCCTCCAAGCCACCAGGGGGCGCAGCTGTGGTCCCCTATTTAGTAACTGATTTGCAATCAGCCTGAATGACTGCCTTTTTCACTTGTGCTTTGTCAGTCCTGAATTATTCCTCTGTGTTGCTTTGTTCTCTGTGACAGTAAGGTTCGTTAGTCCTTTGCTTTGTTAGTTTGCTCTGTGTTTTGAGACCCTTGTGTCTGTTTATTTTTTTTGCTTTTGTTTATTGGAGCTCAGTTTTTTGTTGTATTTAGCCAGCCCTGGGGGGAAGAATCAACTCCCTTTTTGTTTTCAATTTTTTTTGTCTTCAGTAAAGACACAGCCTTTTTGGCATTCAATCTTTGTGGACTCTATTTTTAACGTCCTCTGCACCTGGGTCTTACACCACAGAAATAGCCTACTCTGTAGAGACTGTCGCTAGCCATGCCAGAGACTTGGGTTCGATCCCTACTCCGACCATTACCAACCATGGAATCTGGCCCAGCAGAGGAGACAGCACCAGTCTCCAATGTGGATCGCATTCTCGTTGTGCTTTCTGAACAAGCCTCCACTATTCAGCGCCATGACCAAGTTTTAACAGAAATTCTCTGCCTCCTGAATCCCTGCTCTCAGACCACCCCAGCCCAGGCCACCACATCACCGCCTACACCCTTGCCCAAATCTGAGGCCAAGCTGCCACCCCCCAGCGCTTTGATGGCAGTCCTGAGAATTGTAGGGGATTTATCACTCAATGCACTCTGATCTTCCAGTTGTTTTCCTACTGACAGCAGTAAGGTGGCGTATATAATCACACTCCTCATGGGCAAGGCCCTAGACTGGGCCTCAGCATTGTGGGATAAGCAGTCTCCTGTCACGTCTAATTCTCAGAGCTTCCTAGCAGAAATGAAGAGGGTGTTCCTCCATTCTGCAGACAGTGGTGAGGCAGGACGTCGGCTTCTAAGGCTATCTCAGCTCCCGCAGTGCAGCTGAGTTTGCCATTGAGTTTCGTACTTTGGCCCTCGAGAGTGAGTGGGACAAATCTGCCCTGAGAATGATCTTCCACAATGCTCTGTCCTCTAAGCTTAAGGATGAACTGGCCTTCAGAGACTCTCCATCAGACCTTGAGTCCTTCATTAACCTAGCCATTCAGGTGGACCACCGCCTTAAGGATTGGCGGACTGAGAGACAGCAGGAGACAGTCACAGCCCGTTCTGACAACGCTGTCTATCCCACTCTTGACCCCGAGGAATCCATGCAGCTAGGGGCTACTAGCATTTCATCCTCTGAGAGAGACCGACAAATGAAGGAGAGGTGCTGCATCTATTGTGGGAGGCCGGGTCACTTCCGGGCAACCTGCCCAGAGTTGTCGGGAAAAGTCAGTTCTCGTCCCGGTGTAGGGGCCCCGGGCGAGAGTAGGCATTATTCCCTCTCCCAATTCCTCTGGCTTGACCGTCCAGGCAGTCATCACATCTGAACAACAACTCCACAGGGTGGAGATCTTCATTGACTCGGGTGCAGCAGGTAATTTTATGGACCTCAAATGTGCTCAAGATCTCTCTCCTGATCTTTTACCTCTGCAGACCCCTCTCAAGATTTCAGCAGTAGACGGCAACCCTCTAGGCTCAGGGCAGATCCACCAACACACCAGAGCACTTCAGTTGATAATTGGAGACTCTCCAGTTTCACATCATCCATTCCCCTAAGATTCCCATAATCCTGGGACACCCCTGGTTAGTTGCCCATAACCCATTAATTAATTGGACTAAGGGAGTAGTATTTACCTGGGGGTGTAATGGCTCCCATTTCCTCACCCTGTCCGACCAGTCAACCAAGTGTCACACCCTTTGCCATTATTCCCTTTCTGTAGGGACTCAGCCAGAACCCCCCAGGCACCCTGAGACCATCTCCATGGATGTTATGACCATTCTCAAGCCACTATGAGTACCAAGTCATGCCTTTTGGACTAGCCAATGCCCCAGCCGTCTTTCAGTCTTTTATTAATGATGTGCTATGAGAAATGCTTAACATCTTTGTTTTTGTCTACTTTGATGACATACTCATCTTTTCTCCTAACCATCAGGAACATGTGAAACACGTCAATAGGGTGTTGGCAGAACTCCTCAAACATGGACTATTTGTCAAGCTGGAGAAGAGTGAGTTTCACGTTTCCTCTGTTGCCTTTCTTGGGTTTATTATCTCTAAAGGTAGCTTGCAGATGGAACCCAGTAAGATCAGGGCGGTGCTGAATTGGCCTCAGCCTACCTCTATTAAGCAGGTATTAAGCTTCCTGGGGTTTGCCAATTTTTACAAGCGGTTTATTAGAAATTTCAGCAGAACCACTAACTTCCCTCACCAAGAAGGCAAAAACTCCCTTTACCTGCAACAGTCGAGCCAATACAGCATTTAACACCCTCAAACAGAGATTCACCTCTGCACCTATTCTCACTTTACCAGATCCTGAGTTGCCTTTTATCCTTGAAGTGGATGCATCAGATATAGGGGTTGGAGCAGTCCTATCTCAAAGAAGTAAAGTAGACAGCAAACTTTACCCATCGGATGAAGTCGGATCCCCACTCCGCCCATTACACTTTGTGGATGTTATCTTCATAGTGGTTGACAAGTTGTTGTTGATATTTCATCTTTTATCGATCATCAACGTGTTTGAAGAATTCAAACGTGTTTGAATTCAGGTTACAGTGAGAATACAAACTACTTATTGAAGGTGTGTTAGTTCCAGCAGAACAAGATAAGCTTGTTCTGATTTCTGCTTGTCTTGGTTGGTCACTGTGTGTGTCCTGTCCCGTCAGGTATAAGAGGAAGAGCAAAACATCCACCCATAAGAAATAAAAAACACAGATGAGATCTCTAATATCTCAATTAAGAGATCAATTATTTAAAAAAATATTAAAATTATTATTACCATATTTTAAATTTAATTTAGATAATTTAAAAATCAATGTTTTTAAATTGTTACAGGTTTTAAATTGAAATAAAAAAGGATTATTTCAGCTATAGTCTTTATTAATTATAAAGCACTATACACTTGATACTAACAATTTTATTTGCTTTAATTTTCGGATAACATCTGAGACTGAACATTCTTTTTCCCCAAAGCTTTCTGAGTTTTAAAAAAAACAACCTTGGAGTATAATCAAGACAGACTATTTGTTAAAAATATGTGCCAATCCTTTTTACAAGTACTTCTGTCTTGGTGTGGAGGAATTTTACATATAGGCTGACAGGAGGGTGTCATGCTCCTACTCCCTTAATCTCTTGATTCACTGCTGAGCTATAGGAGTGGTGCTTTCATCAAGTGCTGACAAATGCTTTTGTGTCACTGTGGTTACCGGACCTATGCCCACGCCCTAGACCTGACTTTCAGTAAGCAGGGGTCAGTGTTAAAGTGTCATGCAAAGGATATTATGAAGTATTTATATATCGCAAAATTGACTTCAATGCCATATTACGAGGTTTGTATTTATTGTAATATTTTTAGGCCATTTATTTAATAAACTTTGTTTATTTTTTATAATACCAGGCTACAGTTCAGTTTTATTTATGCAGTGGTTTTTTTTAACAATGATTAAAAAAGCCAAGGTGTAGGTGATGCAGTCTGTGTATTTGGCATGTATACCCTGTGGAATGCGCAGGAGGATAAAATATTATATAAATTATTCCTCCAATTATTGCTTTTAGTCCAAATGCAATGATAGGATGTCCTACTTGCCTGTCAAGCTATGTATTTGCATACTGTTGTGCAACATGTTCATGTGTTTTGGAGGAGGTGTGGCTTGGAAGAGTGCGCTGAAGGGAGAGTGGGGCCTTACACTGTTAATGCAAAACAGGTTGCTATTGTTAGCCTTTTCAAAGCATTGTAAGTACCTTTAATTAAGCAATAGTATAATCATCACAAAATAAAAACTAATGCATCTGGAACTGTGTGATGAGAATATGGTAATGGTATGTACTATAATAGTATGTTATCATGTGCACCCTCCTCTTAAAGTTTAAGAGACACACAAGCCATTAACAGTCTATAGTGGGTTGAACCCTGGAATGTGTCCATGTGTTTTATGAGATACAGTACAGGGTGTGACCACACAACCTTTGAACAGAAACAATCTTTGAAATATTTATATTTGTTTTGCTGTCTTTTTGAGATCATAAACAAGGTACACAGAGAGAATTAAAAAAAGAGAGAGACATAATACATATATCAATGCATTTAATTTTTGTGTGCATTTTATTACTGAAGTAAAGTTGGTGTCTAATAAAGTATATTAAATGTGCTTTTCTCATCCCATACCTTAAAGAAGCGTGTATAAAATGCATTCATACTCTGTCACATTGCATGTCGAATTTAGCTGTGAAAATTTCCTAAAGAAAGTATTAAAGTAATACTATGGCACAGGGGTTGTATATTTCTCAGGGCTGGTTTATTTTGGAAGATATCTTATGGTAGACATATACATGTCATAACATGGCTTTTTAGCTAAAATTAAATAATTTTAAGGGAAAAATATACCACATGTAATTATTTAATTGTTATTTTATCAGAAATTGTAGTTAATACCTTGTGTAAAAACGACATTATTTACAACACGTGACAACTTGCCTTAATATAAATGTGACAGCATGCCCTGCACTGACATTTCTGAACTGTCCTAACAGTTAAAATATTATAAAATAGTTAAAAATAAATATTGTTAAATAAATACAAGTAACACTATTTTTCTGTTATAAAGTGTCAAGAGAAAAGTGTTAGTGACGCGCTCTTCTCCGGAACTTCTCGTGCTTTCTGATTGGTCAGGCTGTGTATAATTGACGTTCGCTTCAAGTTGCCAAACTAAACGACAGAACTGCTCGTCTCCTCATTGGACGAAAAGTGTTTCAAGCTTTGCCAGCAGGTAACCTCCCGACCAATCAAATAGCTGTTTTCATGTTTTCCTAGAGACTCTGGTATTCAGACTTCCTTATAGTGACTATTTCAGAGCGTGAAACGAAACACCGCGGGCTAAACTAAACTGTGTCAAGATCTTATCGATCGAGTCTCTCGATAATCAGAGGTTTAACTTCGAAAACGTAACTACAGCAAGCTTTTGTTTTAAGCATTTGTTGTGTGCGTAAATAAGTGTGTGTTGTGTGTGTATGAAATATTAGCCCAGCCCAGCAGCCTTCCTATTCCCCTCCCTTTCCTCCAACATTCTGAGTCGGTTAGCCCCCAGCACTTGCGTACTCTTGGCCGGGTTTCACTCCAGAGATGGCTGCGAAAGTGTGTGGATCGGTTCTCCTCCTGTCCCGGAGCAGTGGAGCCGTATCCTCTTCTGCCTTTTCCGCATTTGGTGTCTCATCACATCGACACCATCAGAGCACTAGAACGGTGAGTCTTCGGAATGGAAACCCAGCATGGGTTGCTGCTGCTTGTTGGCAAGGGGAGGGTTGTGAAGGGACGGATAAGGGGGTTGGGTTGCACTCTGTCTGGGGAGGATTAGATAAAAAGATCCTGCTAAGGAAGTGTTGTGCATACGTCGTTTTTTTGTTTCCTTTCCGCGTTGATTGTTATCGTACGTTGCACGGCAGTGCTGCATCATTAACCAGGGCACTTTCAGTCTGACTGTGCGAGACGTCCCGGAGACGTATATTGTTATGTACAGTGTAATATATTTACTCGTTCTGATCATCTCTCCCACCTTTCACGCATGCTACATCAATTAACGCAAGCGGTATGTGCTCCTGGGTTGCATGCGTTCTCTCTACAGAATAACCTTGAAAGCAACAGTGGTCTCAACTTTAACGCTGACTGTACACACTTCACTCGGAGAGACGGTAAATTTCATTCACCATGAGTGATTGAATAGCGGCACTAAATGCTTTTAATACTTTCAGAATTCAAACGCGCAATGCGTGTTTCCAAACAGGACGGACCATACAAGTATGTTGATCCTCTGCAGTGTCCGGCTAAACGCGTGCGAGACTCACTGTAAATGTGAGAGTGACAGTGCGGCAAAACGGTGGTCGTCAGGGGCGTTCACACAGGACGTTACGATCAAACAGCTAGACGGAGCACGGCAGAACGCGCATTTAAAAGTTTGAACTGCTATAAACTTGAGGCGCTGTCACAATCAGTTGTGTGTTTATGGCATGTGTGTGTAAACATGGCAAACATGTTTCAAAAATAGCTCAGACAAATTGCTGGCATGAACACTGTACGCGCTAACTCTGTGCCATCGGTGTCGGGGTAGCTACAGTCATCAGTGAGAAGGAGGTATATGCTCACAACCATGCGCGTTCACTTTTGTTCTTCGGTAATTATGTTACTCTCACGCCTTTCTGCGGGTGTTTCCCGTTTCTAGCGGCAAGCCTCTGGATTTCCTCTCAGCAAACTTCAGTGCGCATTGCTCAATAGCGCTCCTGACCGCCCATGCTTGAGGAAGCTCGTCAGTATCCTAGCTTTATTTGTTACACGTCCATGACTTTCTGGTAAAGAAATTCATTTCATTCATTTTTTTAATGGATGTTTGTAAGACTTGAGTGACTTTATTATGAAATGTGTTGCCTGAGCTTAGAGTAGTATTTGGATGAGATTGCGGCATGCAAATAAATTATCTTTCAGTTTTGCTATGCACCTTATCACTTGTATTGGCAAAGAATCACACCACCAGGCACTGAATTACCTCCTGCCCCTTCTATGGATTAAAAAAAAAATCTTAGTTTGACCATGAATTCTATCTGTCATTTATTTTTTTTCCTCTGGGCAGTAGTATTTGTAGCCCTTTCGACATTTATACCATTTACCAAACAACAAACTGTAGACTTGCAGTGTTTAGCACAAACCTGTCAAACTGGTAGTGTGCAGTGACATGTATAGTCAGTCCTTTTTTGTCAAAACCTATGTTGTCTTTTAGGGATTAAACTTAATAAATTTGTTCAGATTGTTCAGAACATTACAGAACAGATGAAGGCATCAACTAAGGCATCAACATAATGCCAAGTAACAAAATGTTGATGTTTTTATCATATTATAATATACTAATATTACCAAACTCACAAGATATGTCAGAGAAAGGAATTAATAGAAGCATTTCATGTATTTATGCATATGTTGTGTTCAAAATCACTGACTGATTATTTATGCAGTTTTCACTTTGTATTGAATGTTGCATATTGTGATAAATGAAGAAAGTGAGCAAAATAGAGTATATTTGACAGGCTACAGACAATATTGTGCACTTGTTTTAATATTAAATATGTTGCATTAGAAACTGCTTACAATACAATATTGAGATTGATGCGATTAATTAATGCGATTGAGATTAAATTTTTGTTGTCCAAATTTGAGTTGAATACTGCAAAAGCACTGTAAGCCTAGGCTAAAGATGACCTGTTACTGTAAAAGCTGTTACTGTTACTTGTGTTTCCATTGGAAAATGCCGGTCACACTGTATCATATATTTAGCTTGACTCTGATGCTGGTCTCTTGAGATGAGTGCTTAACTCCTGTTGGCTTTCTTTTGACTCACCTGTTCAATAAAAGCTTTGAATTTGAATGAGGACAAATGCTGAGACCATTGAGAAACACAGTGTGCTCACAATATTTGAAAAATATCTTTTTAGTGGCTCTCTTGCATGCCATAGATTGTCCAGGGGGATGGCCCTAAAACTGTGTTTGGTTGAATTCTGATGGTTTCATCATTCCTCAAGCTTGACGCATGAGAGACACACTGACCTTGTGCATTCATTCTAGTGTGTAGCTTCTGTATTTCTATGAATGTGATGCAGAACCAAAGAACAGGGCTGAGTGAATGTTGGGAATTAAAAAACATAACTATACTGTACTGTACACTGCTAAATATTTGGTAATAACTTGCTATTTATTTATTTAGGTAGGAAGGATTTGGTAATTTGGTGTGGCAGCCATTTTACACTAATTGGGTTGTTTCATTTTGTTATCATGTGCAAGGAGAAATATGTTGTTTATTATTATTGTCTTTCTCTCATCACACTCATTTCCTATGCCAAAAGTGTAATTTATTTTGCCATAGTGCTTTAAACTGAGAGTTACAGGCAACAAACTGTTTTAGTAGAGTGTTCTATATGTGCTAAATGGAAGAATGCAGATGTTTAAAACCATTAACAGATCTGAACGTCATGAACACTTTTAAATGAAACCAATTTTGAATTACCACAGCCCTGCCCACACTATAGTCTAATCAGCATGTAAATGGTACCATTACATATGGCTGTGTTTGACGGGCTGGCTTCAGTGATCCAGATTAACAGGAAATGTGTGAGGTTTATCTTGACATTGTCCGCATCTCTCATTCTCCCAGTAGACATTGCCAATAGATGGCAACTTACAACAAGACCCCAGATTTTGTTTGTGATTAATTACATGTTTCTGGCATATTTGGCTATTTATCTAAAGGGACAATAAGACAATCCATATCCAAACAGATATGGATAATTCAGATTCTGCAACCATCAAAAATGATTAAAGTGTTGCTGTGCCCATCAAAGAAAATGTATTGAAAAGATGACTTTGTATTTGTCTGATTTATGTGGCTATATAAGCCTAATACTCTGAGGCACTCTGCCATAGAGTATTAAATCTAGCTAGAGTTGGCCAGACTCTCTTTAGACGGCACCATAAAGCATTTTTCTTCCTTTCTCTATGTCATGTTTTCTGAATGCTTCTCTTTTATCTTATGTTTATCAGAGTGTACTGCCGTACAAGAATGTTGAGTTAAAAGTATGCTAAGCTTTGCTTATTGTTTTAGCAACTTGTTTTTTTAGCATTTTGCATTAAAATGTAAACATTGTTTCATGGCTGAACAGTATTGATGTGCCAATGTCCAGGGCCAGTGTGAGAGTATAACTGTCCAGTTGATGGAACTGTTGCCTTATTGGGTCAGTGCTGTGTTGTTACCACATCATATTTTTATATCTTGCAAGTTTAGAAAATGAAGTTCTATGATGATTTTGAGCATTGTTTAACTGTGTTGATGATGGTAATGTTACCTAGTTGGATAATATAGAGGATTTGACAAAATCTGTTCTGAGTGTTGCAGTGGGGTTGCTAGAGTGTTCTGAGTGGCTACATCTTTGACCAGCAATAGTGATAAATGCTTTTGCAAACACCAATAATTAATATATAGGTGCTGATTATATAGGGTTGCTGTTTTTTAAAGGTTAATGATTAGTCTATTACCTGGAGGTCTCTGTGTTAACAATGGATGGTGTCATTTATTCAGCCCAGAGGAATGTCATTAAGGGCAAACTGTGGGCTGAATAATAAGTTCAAACTTATGCAGCACAGTTCCTTTGTGTCTAATAAAAAGATGTGAGAATCCATTGGTGTACTGTTTATAGTGATGCACCTAATTATGACTAATTATAATATGCTTTTTAATCCATTTAAATCCTTAGAATCGGATTCATAAATTGCCATTACTATAGCATGCGTTCATAATAGCATAAACTGTGTGTGCTCAACATTGTCCTTCTGGGTGTATCTTTCCACACAAGTATACAGGATATATAAATAGAGGGATTCCCAACCAGTCATGTGGTCAAATACATTATGGAAACTGTTTTGCCTCTAATAGCTCATTAAAGTTATGTTATGTCCTTTAGACTTAGTCCCCTAGTCTTTCATCACTACTTTTTCCCACTTCTTTTATTACTACTTTTAGTGCTGCAACCTGTCTAGGTTTATTTACCTTTTTACCTAACCATCCCTCTTTATTCTATTCAAGCCACCTTTTGTTTAGTTATTACAAAATAGTGAAGTCCATTGATTGGAGTCTGTAACATTCACTTCTGCTCAAGGATTATATTAATATGTGAACTTGTAATTGGAACACTGCCTTTTTTCCAATACCAGTTGGAAAAGTCAGCTAGTCAGCTGCCCTGCAGCATCCTGAAACGGAACCTAAGTCACCAGTTTGAAATGTTCAAAATAGCCATTAGCTTACAGCATCATAAAATTAGTGCTCTTCATGTTCCCATCACACATTATCAATAATCAGAATGCTGTGCACCCCTGGTGCCTTAAATACAGTCTGCGCAGGCTCTAGGTTCTAGAACAGAGAGATGCATTTTGAGTGTTTGAAATGGCATTGTTTCATTACAACAGTGTTAATGTAAAATTTAGAATATAGATAATAATGTAATTCATATTACAATTTACAAATACCCCCATTTGCAATCTTGTGTCTCAGCTAATTTCTTGTCCGTTTAATACTTAATCATCCTAAATGTGTTGAAATTGCAGCAGATCTGGAGGAAAGCATGGAAAGTTTTTTATTACTAAAACTGACATGTTGATGAGCAGGTTATATAGGTTTATTAGAGATGCGTTTGGTATGATTGAACTTACATTGAGTGGTCACTTTTGCAATGGTACCGGCCTGCTGGCTGTTTTCCTGCCCGTAGGTGCAAGTCATCCTTGATAATGGAGTAATATAATGATGGATGAGAAGCTGGTTGGTTACCTCTCTCACCTGATGTTTCCCCTTGGTTTCAGGACTGCTACACAGACCTGGCCTTCTCATTGGTTGATGAATATTGGGAGGGCTATCAATGTCATTACTTTTGACAGGAAAACAAATCCCTTAAAAATGCACCAGCTCAGAAAATTTGATCCCAGACAGACAGTTGTTATTGGGTTGATTATTTTGCCTGCCTGTAGTTTTACATTTGACGCATATTAAACAGTAAAGGGCTGATCAGGACAATTGCTTCAAATTACAAATATGTGTATATAGACTATTTTATACCAATTTAAATTTGGTTCATTAGAATGTAGCGTGTACTCTGTATCTGTTTTATAATGTTAGTTTTACTGTTTTGAATATTTAGTTTTTAGCTGTTATTGCACTATGCCGGACTTCATTATTTGTTAGAAATAATCTTGTCTTTTAGTTTACACCCATCAAGCTGCAAATGAAAAGAGCAAATTATCAAATACATAGCTTTCTGTGAAGTTAGCTTTTCTGTGAAGAACTTCATTTATGAAGTTCATCTGCTTACTGAAACTGACAAAGTAAAAATAGATTTTCTATCGAAATAGATTATTATAATAACATGATATGTTTCTAACATATCAGGGAGTTATCTTATAATTCTTATTTTTTATAATTTGTAATTTACAATAAGACTTATAATTTATTTATAATTTACAAGAAGAGTTTATTAAAAATCTTTTATAAAACAGATAGTTCTGATTTTAAATTGTGATGAGATGAACTGTGTTTATAAAATGCCCCTTGCTTAGATCAAATTGTGTTGGTATAGCTTTTTGTTTCATCTTACTGAATTGATACACAAGTTAGGATGTACTGTTTGGCATTCAAATTGGTGAAAAAAAAGTTGTGTTCTTTCACAAGATGACAGGAGGTTTAGCCATTGATGGCATAATAAATGTTTTTGCAAATGTCTGAGTTTATAAGTTGTGTTATAAAAGTTATTAATAAAATGTATGAGTTTATTAATTTGTCAGCTTATTAGCATTTCCAGTGCCTCTTACTCTTATCATAGTATTTCATGTTTGCTTATCTAGCCATAGTCCAGCTTGCTTGCTGTTTTCCCCACCCATGTGTGACGCGTGTTTATTTTTAATATAGTCTGGTGCAGTCTGGCATCCAAAGATGCTTTGTGCTTCTCTTACGGAGTCTGGATTGAGATCTAAGCTTGTGAGGGTTCCCCATGGCCGAGCTGATCGATCTGCAGGGTTAACAGCACAGGACCTTGACATTTTCAGGCTTATGTTTGTTTAGTAGCTGGGGATTCTGCTTCCAATATTTTGGTTTGTTTAGGTCATGCTAATGAAGACCCGACATCAACGGGATTTGGCAGAAGTACCTAAACCTCTCATATTGATAGTGTAAAAGGTCAGCAGGAGAGCCGATGAGGAAGTGACTGTCAGTAAACTTGCAAATGGTTTTGTTGTGATGGATCAGTGGTACTTGAACGCATCAACGACGATCGAGCATGAAAACGATGATCGATTGGCTTTAAAAATGCATTTTTTATTAAACTACTTTCATTCTTTCTTATTGGTTATGCTGGTATTTGGGCGGTAGTCTGATATTTGATTGGTTATGGCTGCGGGAAGTTGCAGAGTGAATATGGCTTCTAAAGTGCGTTGCGGTGTCTGGCAACACTTTGATAAACTTGACGAAAACCAACCCTCGTCTACAACTCCACCACGAGCTTGATGCATTACCATCTTGCACACAAACACAAAAAAAAGCAGATGATTCCGATGCCGCTACCAGCAGTCAGACAAGCATAAGAGATTTCACCATCAGACAGAAATGCGACAAAGGCAGAGCAGAGAAGATAACACAGCTAATTGCAGAAATGACAGCAGAAGACTTGCTGCCTATTAGTTTTGTTGAAGGTGAAAGTTTTAAACGTTTTATTAATTACGCTGAGCCCCACTATACTGTCCTATCGTGCAAAACAGTCACTTCAAGGATTGATGCTCTATGCGAATAAAGGCGCTTGTTCACTAAAAGACAGTCTGTCAAGCCAGCACGTTTACAGTTTACTGTGTTAACGACTATTGATGGTGATTTTTAATAATTTAACAGTGTTCATTTAATAATTTTATGAATCCTGTCAACCTGTTTCTGAATCCTGTCCTGAATCCTGTTTAACAGGGCTTTAATTAAAATATTGTAATTGTTCTCAAACCTGTGGATTAATCAAAATGAAATATGATCAGAAATGCCCATCCCTACTACATAATAGATGAGTGTTCAGGAGTGTCCCCTTACCTTGCTTTGATTCATAATGGTAAGTGGGTGGTTGTTAGGGCACTGTATCTGATTGCTATGGCATAGCTTTTAAGCTCTAATCTAAGCAGTCCGAGCTTTTTCCCAAGTCACTTTATGTGTCATACATTTCTTATGCAGAGAAATTATGTCAAAAAGTGTCATATATAAAGTGTGTATAGTAACCTAAAATTTTGTTTTAAACAGAGAAAACAGAGGCAAAAGTTTTTGCAACTTTTTGTGCATTTCTTAGAACAGACCAGAAAATGCATTCCTAAACATTTTTTTTACTCAAAAAGAAGGTCATGTAGATTTAGAACAACAGGAGGAGAAAATATTGCCAGAACTTTTTTTTAAGTGAACTGTTGCTTTAATAAAGTCTTTGCTTGCCAGTGAAGCATGCAAATGCCTTTTTACAATTACAGTTTTTATAGGTCACCTTTATCGAGCCTGTTTTGTCCATTGAGAACACACTGGCAAAGGTTGCATGCTAAAAGATGAATAATCATTAACAGAGAGATTAAGAAAAATCTTTGCTTGATTATGATGGCGGATAGCTCTAATAAAATGTTTCGAACAAGCCTGGTTGTCCACACTTGAAGAACCTTATTTGTGTTTATGCTGTTATTAGTTACCACAACAACAGCTGATTGCTAAATTTACTAGAAAAAAAAAATGCACAAACAAACACAGGGGTCTGTTGATGTTGTGTTTATACTCAACTGCCCATTTCTTCAGCATACAATGAATAAACACAAAACAGAGTCTTCTTTGTCACTTCAAACCAGCTGCTAGATCTGTGTTTGTTTTTATTTCACCGTGGATATATACCTATGAGTTTGTATATTTGACCTAGTAGTTGTTTCAAGGACTCTGTCTTTTTGCTGGCAGAGGTTGCGTGGGTCAGACCTTCAAAAAAAGTGAGGGCAGATGATGGGCAGAAGGGGAGGTGGGCTTACGAGCAAAATCTCGTTCATAGTTCTATATCACTGATTTAGACAGCACCATGCAGAGTCTGTCTACCAAAGAGTTGCTCCCCTGCCCCTGCACATGTTTGTGTGGTGAGCTGTGATCTATTTCTTGTTCAAATTCACCACAAAGAGTTGTGACCATTATTGCAGCTCACTAGCCTTTTTTCAGTCATAAGCTTGTTCTTATTATGCTGAGCTTAATGTGATGAAATCAGAGAGAGAAGTCAGGTAATCGCTTTGCTCATCCTGTCTCTTACATTCTTAATCGGAGACTGTGACAAACCTCATACAGAAAAGGACAAGCCAACAGATGGTAGAAGTGACATCCTCTAAGTTTTTTGATTTGTTTAGTAAGACATTGCCTTAATGGAATTTATGTATAGAGCCCCATACTAAAAGTTGATCACAGTATCATAATTGTATCACAATTTGATCTTATAATCGTAATGGACTGTCATTTTTTTTTTTGTTATGTCATTTCAAGTGAATTGTGAAAAGCGCTATATAAATAAAAATGAATTGAATTAAATTAATAACTGTAGCAAAAGTATAGAAGGTTGTCTTTAATGGTAAGTAAAGAATGAATTTTACCCTTTAAAAAAACAATAAAAGGAACATTGCATTGTCATGAGAAGAATAGTGAAATGGTGATAAATGATTATATTAGCACAGCCCTTATTATTTAAATAATGTCACTTTGCATCTAAAACATTTTTACGCAGCCATCCTGGAAGTGACTTTATCTTCACAGAATGAGCTTTTAATTTATTTGCTGTCAAACAAACATGATGCTTTTGTTGTTCTGCATGACAAGGCTTTATCTTGGTCATTGGGGGTTTCGAAACATAGATCATTGATAGCGTCATCTCATCAGTAGTTATCTCTGCTATCACATAAGCTCTTCCGGATGGGCAATTGAACATGATGTTCATGTAACTGTATGCTAATTCCATTAAAAATTTTCTGGATTTATCTGGATTTCAACGTCATTGAAATTGTATTTTTTTGCTATACGATCTTGACAGCTCCTTTAGCTAAAAGTAGCACAAAATATTATGAAAATGATCATATCAGACTCTTGTATTATTTTTTTTGTCATTTGAAGCCATACAAGCCATTTGTGTAAGAAACAAACTGAAAAGTGTTATTCATTAAAATGTCATTGTTTTCCCTGACTATCAGTTCATTAAATTATCTGATTAATTTATTTATAAATCATGAATTGACTGACTCATTGATGTGGTTGCTGTTGTGAGCTCGCTGGAGGAAAGAATTATCACTGAATAAGGTCTTTAAATGTTGTTGTTTTTTTCAGCTATCATATGATTTTAAAATACTTAAATAGTGCACAAGGTTCCTTGGAATCTCTATGATCATGTGTCCTGGGTAGTTATTTAGTACATTGTATATTATACTGATTTTCCACCTGCACACAATAATTGGTTTCTCTGATGAGAATTGATTTTGAACTGATAAGTTGTTTAAACCCCACATTACAATACAGCGAATCCTTCTGGAAATTAAAGCCATTGTAATTGCAGGGAGGAGTGTGAGGTTGTGCCAGGGCTAATGGGGGGTTAGGCCAGCTCTGTGTGTAATGTTTGCCATTTGGATCGTATGGGAGAACAACCTGTTTAACGGGAAGTTCAGTACTGAATATGTCTGTCAGCCTTAAGACTGTAGATAGAGATTTGCAGCGATGTGCTGTCAGAGTTATACAGGCTTTCTCAATACTGCTGATGAATAAACAGACACATTTTTACTTTTTCAGTTTTATCTACTAGACCATATTACCGTAAGCATGTTCAGTATGGCATACAGTGGCATTTAAAGGATGCAATTGACTGAAACATCTTTGATGCAATAATAAAATTTCGATAGGCTATACAAGGTAGGTCTTTAAAGGAAAATTGCCATAACTTGCACAGCACTTACAGTACCATGAATATAAGGGTCAAGCAATAAACACAATAATTCACAACATACACAAACATTTAATTAAATAACTGCATTCTTTACCAGGTAAGTAAGTATTTACCTGGTAATTTTCCCCATGTTTTTGCAAGAAAACCAAGAAAAGAGGTAAGGAAACGCTCTTCCCTGCATGGAGATGAGCTTTGCAAGCTCTCGCTACATCACCTTAGCTTAACCAGACATACTCTCCAAGGAGCTGTATGTAAGATAAATATTTACTTACAGACCAGTTGACTATTTCTGAAGTGACATGCTGGCCAAGTATAATAGCGGAATTTGTCCTCTACTAACCCATCCAGTAAGTACTCACACACTGGAGAAAAGCTGTGAACACACACACTGTAAATCACAAACACAGGCCTGGAGCAGTAGACAGCATTGTTGTGCATGGGAAACAATCAGGGGTTAATTGTTACCTGTTGTTACCTGCATTAGAATTAAACTGCCAATCTTAATCTGCCAAAGTAAGCCATACTGACCAACAATGACCAAATGTCATTGCTCACAGAAAGCTGTTTTAGTGTTGTTATAATGTTGGCAAGACTAACATTATAACAAAGTAGTCTTTCATTGGGGAATATTTGTCATTGGTCTTTTTAAAAAGGGTTGGCACTCAGAATATACTTGTTTGCACTTCATATCCTCAAAGAATATCATGTTTCAAAGTTTGAGGAAAAAAGTAGATAATACTTTTGCAATCTTTTGTCAGTTTTCCTTTCTCCTAGAAGAGGACCAAAAGGAAACTAGAGGTAGGAATATACTGAGAAGAACAAATGACATTTGAAGGTATAGTTAGAATTATGTAATAAAATTATAGTCAGAATTTGGGCCAGAAGCTCCAATTTACCACGGGCATCCTTAAGGATTCTGTACTGCACCTCGAGAAATGGGGGGAAAGAAAAGGTGAAAGCCCGAGGAAAAAAGGATTCCTGTTTTTCTTGCCCAGAAAACTGACAGAAATGCAGCAATTAGTGGTGGTGCGAAGCTTGTGGCGACTCCACAAAGGTATGTAAATCTGGGCAGAAGTCCTCCACACGCAGCTCAAAAGGGGAAAGTGTGAGCATTCAGGTCAGGCTGCTTTCAAACAAGAAAGAGCAAAGAGATTGCATTCACAGTACATATGACCTCACACCTCTCCCTCTCGTCATTGAGGAGTTGCTGTGGAAATGCTGCTGTTTTTCAGGAAGTTTTTATCCAGCCTGCTTAATGTGCTCTTTCTGACACGCTCTCTTTCTTATGTGTGATGTTTGAAATGTTACAGCCAGTTTGATGACTCGTAACATACCATTAAACTAAGTTGCGGTGTCAAGGTGTACTGTAACATGCAGCTGTCCCAGACTAATGTGGTCTTGTATTAACTCATTAAACTGATTTTAATTTTAGAAGTATTTGATTGTGTGCTATGTGTGGAATTTAGTATCACGCTGTATTCTAATGCTATAGGGTAATTAAAATGGTCTTAACACAGATTTACTTTACTTTTCCGCACAGTGACAATTAATAATGACTGGCTTTTAAGCCACAGAAAAAACAAAAAGAAGATTTGTGACAAAAATGTTCACCTTTTTCTTTGAAGCATCTGCTACATGAAAATGGCATCTGCAACCAAGAATTGATTAATACTCAGAGTGATAACTTAGACTTGAACAGGCTTGGACTGGAGCCTGGAAAGTTGGTAGGTGATATTGTTGGTGATAGAAGTAGCTGTTTTGTTGTCACTTGTTGTCACACCACTTACACTTATAGGTGAGCTTGGTACTTTGAAAAAGTGTACTATCAAAATGTTGCTCAGCCAATAGGGCAACAGTGATCTTAACTCAGTGCATTGAATGTAAATCTCAGAACTGCATTGCCATTGTGGGTCTAGCTTTTCTTAGAGTAGGAAGTACTATCCAATGACCAGTAATATAATCAAAGCTCTAAGCAGTGCATTGATATTTTTTTGACAAAAGTCAAATGTCAGTCATGTAAAAGCACATTTGTGATTGAATAGAAACACCTAGTAGTGGGTTATGTTGTTCTTTTACAACTTAAGCTTTTTCGCAGTTTGGTCTGCTAAATAGATGAAATGTGTGAGAGGGGGTGAATGGAAATGAGATGGTAAAAAGACTCTCATGGGGGAAAATGTCTATTTACCCTTTTAGAATACAGCAGAGCTACTCTTTGTTTGTCAGTCAGTTTACTGGCACTTTCGTTTTTTCCATCTTTTCACCATCTGCCATGATTCGCTCATCCCTAATATGTCTGTCTGTGTGTTTGTCTCGCCCCCACACTCCTACACAAGGTCTAAAATAACACTTATCGCTTGCCAAATGAGAGTAAAAATGAACTTTGAGTAAACAAAATAGTTACTTGTCAGTTGGCCATAAATGTAACAACACATGGTGTTAAATCAAATTGAAAGAATGGTTGTCTGACAGTTGTACAGGATTCACATCAGGATGTACAAACTGCCTGCTAGAGAAATCATTAGTCATGACTCAAACAACTTCTACTAACGTCTACGTTATTGAAGTCTAAGACTCCTGTATTTTTTTTTTTTTAGAACTCCATGTTGTGAAATATTTCTCTCAGTAGGTCACCAAATTAAAGCATCAGAGTCAAGAATAGAGTCATGGTTTTTGAAGTTTTTAAGACCGGCTTAGCTGTGAGTTTTGGACTGTCCACCGTCACTTCCGTAACTGCTCCTTATGGTCGCTGTAATTCCCTTTCTAACTGAACTGATTTGCAGAGGTGCAGATGCTGGGGAGGGGAATGACTTGGCACCTGTGCTATTTCTTTTTATTTTGTCCTTTCTAAAAGGGCATCTTTTGGAAATGTCAGTAAAACATTGCCTAAGAAAAGGACCAGAAAAAACGGAATGAAAGACAGATAAAAGTAATTAACACACAATAAGAGGAGGAGAACTTAAAGTGCTAACTTTAAAAAGTCCTTTTTGAAATCTTGTAACATTGTCATTAATTAGGGACCGAGCACTAAGCGAGTAAAGCCCCCATTGTTTCTGTGTTATTATTATTAGGGACCGAGCACTAAGCGTGCGAAGTCCCTATTGTTTCTGTGTTGTTTATTATTATTATTATTATT
>JBAJNP010006344.1:0-25842 GCA_036877545.1 Yasuhikotakia modesta | reverse complement strand
GAGTAAAGTTCCTGTTACAAATTCTAAGACAAGTCGCTTATGTTGAACACATTTTTCATTTGTATGTCACTATATAACTAAGTAAATGTAAATTGAAATCCTGACTGAAGTCTTGAGTCATTTTTGATGCAGGCTGGACAAAGCCAGTCAAGCAATCACAATGACAGACTTCCATGCAGAAAATCAATACACAGCATACAAAACAACACAATTCTTTAATGGGCTACAATGCTGTACATCTAAATTGGTTTTATGCATTACACAGGCAAATGACATCTTATAGATTAACTCACCAGCATCAAAATTTTCTTAATTGATTTAAATTCTTATGGTCCTTTTTTAAGTCCACAAAGTCAACCATTGAAATAGATTTAGATAGAAATAGATAGTTTCAAAGATTTTTGTATTAAATCTGTCTGTAATAAAACTCTCGGTTATTGCTACCAAAATAAACATTTTATTGTTTAATTTATTGTTGCTCAGTTTTATTTTTCATTCTCCCATAGACTTTTATTTTATTTTATAATTTTTGTTTGTATGGGAGGTGCTAAAATGAGTTACCAGGCAACAATCTTCATGCTAGATTTAATCTAGACTGACGTGACAGGATTTGTCAGCAATAGTAACGCTTATACAAAAATGACAAACCAAAGATTACAGTCCCTGAATGAGATGGTGTGGACAGTGTGGCAACACATTAGCCCCTCTTGCCCGCTTTAAAAATAACTAACACTTTAACAGGAAAAGACTTATTAGCTAGTCCACTTTAGTCTGATGTTCAGTCTGTGCCCGTCAGCTATACAACACAAAGTCCGTCATCAGCGTCTTGCACAACATGACACAAAAATGACATTAAGAGATGGTGAAACAGTGCAAAGCAAAGGAGCCAAATTGTGGCCAGCCTGTTCGCATTAGCAAGGCAAGACAACACAGCGAGCACCATGGTGACAGGACAGGTCACACAGATCCAGCAGTTTTCCTGTGGAGTGTGGGGTGGGGGTGGGTGTTTGTCCCACAGCAATGACAAGCCAATGAGACTGAGGCCTACAGGGGGTGACAACAAAACTGCAGCTAGATTCTGCTCATGCTAACTGGATGTATTTTACAGACATGCTAAGCGGAACGAGGTGGAAAATAAGCAAAGCAGTTTTATATACTTATATGGCTGTACGATTATAAAGATGCATATTGATGGTGAAATTAGCAGCTGGTAGTGTATTGTTATAATGTACAAATGGTTGTATAGTTATTGTGATGTATGTTCATCATATGCAATAAACAGCTGGTAGTTTATTTGCAGTATAATTTGCAGCCGGTCCTATAGTTGTATAGTTACTGTGATGCATGTTGATCTTATGCCATAAACAGCTGGTGGATTAGTTGGCTTTTAGATTAAAAATCGTGATGAATAACAGCAAGCCTAGAAAACAAAATAACCTGTTTTTTATTTTTTTTTCATTGCACGCATGCAAAGCTGTCAAAATGTACACATACTGTGACCAAATGTCTATCATGAGACATACGTTTTTAATTATGTTGTAGTTTTTTAATAATTGAGATAAAAAAATGTATAGACACAAAATATAAATGTAGCAGAAACGGTGTGTGTCGCATCTGAGGTAAATATTTTAGTTGTGCTGAAAACATAGTAATTTAAATAACATCTGACATATTCCAGATCTTGTGTAAGTGGGTGAATTTGGTGTGTGAATCAGAGTGTGTTGGTATTTACATGTATAACTTGAAGTGAACTGTGTGTCAGTGTTTTGTCAGAGCTGAGGTAAAGCTATAATTCTTCTGTAATGGCTGTGAAGTGATGCTTTCTGTTAATTTATTTCGCTGTCCTTTCCTGCTATCAGTGATGTTCTCACTCAATCCATCACGTTCTTTCTCTCTGTCTCCAAGTGTCCGTTTCATCATCACATTTCTGACTTGTTCATGTGTTCATATGAAGACATCTGGCATACAGACACGTCATCCTGATCCGTTCTTTTATCCTTTCTCTTGATCTCATTTTCAAAGTTTCAAATGTCTGTTATATTTGGTTTCTGTGACATTTACCTCAGGGCTCACACTAAAGACAGTTTGATTTTTGGTCATGATAATATCTGAGACAAATTTTGAAGATCAGATTGCCTTTGTGATAAATCTTAGCCTTTAAAGTTTTAGCAGTCTCCAAAAATGTGTGTGACCGCTTCTAAGATGATCAACGCTGCTTCAGTTGGGATGAATTGGACCAAATAGCACAATATCTTACAGTTTAATAAGCAACAACTGAAAAGGACTTTAAAAATAATATAGTATTTACTCTGATGCCACACCGACAACCTGTTCTTTAACTAATGCATGTTCCACACAAAATTGAAAAAGGGTTTTTTTGCACTCATAAGTGCTGAACTGAATGGTTAACTTTCCACAAATTCCATAAGTAATAGATAGTTTTCTAATAGTTAATAGTTTTCTGTGTAAACCTTCATGCAGTGTCCTGTTGCAGCATTTTTCACACCTATGAGAAACCATCAAGATAGGTGTGTTTGTGTGTGTAGCAGAGCAGACCTATGAACTGTTGGTTTACTTTAACAGTGTTATTTTATTTCTCTCACTGATTCATCTATGCACCGAGTTAGAATTCATTCACACCTTTGATCGGTCCGGCACGAACAACCTCTGTGCCTCGCTCTGGTCCACCACTGATGCTTCCTTGTCCTGTGGTTACCATGGTTACTGTGTTAAGGCCTCCTTTGGTATTAGTGGGAGGGAAAGGACAATATATTTGGGGCTGCAGGAAACCAGTAAGACATTTGGACCCGGAGGTGATGGGTCTGTTGTCCAAAGCAAATCCATAGCTAAAGTCTTTCTATGGTAACGGTGTTCTGGATTTCTGCAGAGAAGGAGCTTGTTATTTGAGGATTCACATTTAACCTGCTGTTCCTCTGAACCAAAGGTGAGAGGGGCACTGTTGACTTGTAGCTCGCTAGAACAGTTCTGGATAGTCAAGAAGGGCTCGCTGCAGAAACACACTGCTCACAGCCTGAGGCTTGTCAAACAGTGCTGTCACTATCTGAGGAAACATCAGTGCAGGTTAGTTTTAAATGTAATCAAAACTAACCTGTTAAAATGTCACAGGTTTTTTACTTGTGCTCATACTTGTATCCTGATATTTCATTGCCCCTCTAAATATACAGAGGTAGCTGAAACAATGGAATTTACAATGTTACAGACAAATGTTAAGCAAGAATAAATACATATAATTGTATGACAGAATCTAGTAATAAAGACACAGTCTATTGAGCTCAGAGTTGGATAAATGTCAAAGGTGGCTTTCCTATTGCAGGCAGACTGGGGTCATTTGCTGCTCCAGCCAGCTGTGGAGAAATACTAGAGACCCCTCAAGTTCCCTTCACTTCTAATTTGCTTTAATCTGGTCTGGAGAATCTGGGTTCACAACTGTGAAGAAAAAGCCACTAAAATGAGGAGGAGAAAACGAGAAGAACTGGCAACAGAAGAATGTTTTTGTGAACAGAGGTGAAGCAAAGCTGATCCCTGCTGAGCAAAGCAGTCTCAGAGTGTGTGTGTGTGTGTGCGTGTGCGTGCATGTGTGCACACTCATGGGTGCGTGTGCATGTGCATATGTGTGTGTGTGTGTGCATATGCGTGCAATGCATGCGTGCAATACACACCTCGTGCGTGTGTGTGTATACTACTGTCGCAATGCTATAATACTGCATCATTTCCCCTGGGAGCTCTCTTGCTTTTAATCCTAATCTCACAGCCTGACCTTTGACCTATGCTTAGCCGAACCCCAAAGACGATAACGATGGTGCTTTTCATTAAACGCACTCTAGTCATATTGCTTGAGAGAAGAGCAGGAGAAATGTCATGGATTAAACTGCATGTAAGCACGGCTGCTGCTCGGATCATTGCACTGGCAGTGTTATATGTGACATCTAACAAAAAGTCTCAAAGGTAAACAACTATTGACATGTATAAAACACTCACATGGTAAGCAGCAGTACAGCTGAACTCATTTATGAAAGTTCTGTCCTGTTAACCTATTTAGCACAAAAAGCCACAGCACAAATGAAAGTCTCCTTTTAATAATTCTAATTTCTATTGGATTCTACCCCTTTTGTGTGTGTGTGTGTGTGTGTGTGTGTGTGTGTGTGTGTGTGTTGTTCTATATTATATTACGTTTTGGATGTATCATTGTCCTTTTTTTTCTTTTAATGATTAATGATTGTTTCAGTGTGTTTCTAATTTTTAACAACTTATCTTGAAACATTATCCCAGAACATTATCAAAACTGATGGAGTATTTTTTTTTAATTGTGAAGCTCCAGGATTTGGAAACTTTCTACAGTTCAATGTTTAGAGAAGATTCTGGAAAATACATCCTTGTCATTATGTCTGTTCAATGCTTCACACTTATTTTTCTGTTAGCTCAAACTTATCCTTTTGTTTAAATAATCCTGCCCGTGTCTTTTGGTGATCGTATGCAACAGATCTCAAACCAATAACAAAAGTATTAATGTTTAAAAGCACAGATGTTCTTAATGGATTCTTGCCCACATCTCTGTCTTGATTAATTCACACAAAAAAATCAATAGAATGCTCACAAATATTTGAAAATATGTCTGGAGTTTTTATTATGACAAACAGATCAATGAGATTTCCCTTTCACAGCCTCTTTATCACGGCTAGATCCTTTAAAAAGCTTTTGTAACCGTGACTGTACACATACACATCCTGAAAAACAGCTTCAGTAATCAGATAAACAGACAGGACAAGCAAACAATTCACACATACATGTCCAAGCACACAGAATGACACCGCTGAACACTGGGGAAATTGACAAAGAAAAAGACATGAATCACCCCTCAAACTACAGTAACTGCTCATATTGACAGACCTTTCATTTACTGCAAAAAGCTTTTTGTAGGTGAAGAGAATTAATCCTTTCAATCCTTTCAGTCCTTCATAGGAAATATTACAGGCATTCAGCAACAGTTTTGCTTTGTGTATCACAATATAATGAGTTTTGTTTTGTCAATATAAAGTGCAGTGCGGTTCAATTCATTCATTCTACATTAACAAATGTCTATATATTAGCCACGTATGGTCTGTACATTTTCAATGGGTTTCTGTAACAGAACATTGTGTGCAATACAGATAATGGCAGATGATTGTAAATGTTGTTTTGAAAGCTGTTGCTCTTGTTATGCAACATACAGCCCATATACCATAATATCTCTTCATTCTGAGTGATTGTGTAAACGCATTGCAAAAACAAATCTCCCCCGTGGACATCATTACATCTCTAATGTTACATCTCATCTCAGTTATGCAGGTATAGATTTGTGCAGACAGTTTAAATCTCATCTAAATAAGGGCTGCGTTTTGTAAAGCAGTGTTTAAACCTCAAATAGACCTGAATATTTGATGTCAGATGACATTAGTATAACCCCTCGCGTTTGTAGACTGTCGCGAACGATTTGTTAAACTTTGTCCCCCTTTTTATCTCTCTCTCCTTGGTTTCCTCAGCCTGGTAGCATCCAAAGAACCAGAAAATTCCAGAGGAAGAACAGCACCCATGTCACCCTCTGACTTCCTCGACAAACTCATGGGAAGAACGTCAGGTTATGATGCCAGAATTAGACCCAACTTTAAAGGTATTTTTTTTTTATTGTTTTTCCCTTGCAAGCATTACACCATGTATTTTCTGTTTTGTAGTGGTTATTTAACACTAAATGTGCATTTCTGTTGCTTTGAAACTTTTAAACCATTAGATGAAAACATCATTTGGTATCTAATAGCCTTGGTATCTACAAGGTTTATTTGAAATGTGGCACAAAACGTAAGCAGGTGCTCTGTGTTCTGTTCCATGTCAGGAAACTATGAACTTTTGAACTTCAGTGAAACCTCACAGCTTCTCATTCCAGTTACCCTCAGCTGGTTCCTGGACTGTGACCCTGAACACACAAAGATCTTCAATTTTCCAGTTACAGAGTAGCCCTGAACCTAAACCATTAATCCATCACAGCTTCTGTAAATTATTAAACTGGCAAAGGACTTCCCCCCAGAAGATACTATTTCACAAATGTCCAAGTACAGAGTTTTTGGATAGATTTAGGACAGCGGCTAGAAATAATCGAATGCTTGAAGCAGAGAATGATGGGAACACGTGGTGGATGGTGAAAGACGCAACTGTGGTTCAGGTGTGATTCCAACAAATGCATAAATATATGCTGTGTGTTAGAGAAGGTAACATTTAGTGGGACATGAAGTCAAATCACTCCAACTTCCTGTTCATCTTTCTGCACTGTCATGTGGGAGGGTGCTGGTGACATTTATTTGGCTGGTGACAGGGTCATGAAGTGACACAAATTAAAGCAATTCATCAGGAACTTTTGATGTTTTTGAACACAAAGATTTTCGCTGTGGCAGGAACTAGGCATAGAAACAGAAACTGAAAAATATAAAGGGATGGTTCACCTACAAATGTATTCATTCACCCATCATTCACCCAAATTGTTCCCAAACTGTCTCGCACAGAGAAAAGCAACTCATTGCATTGAGAAATAAAAGTAAGCGAATAGCGACTGCGGCTGTCAGTGCCTGTCATGTTTTTTAATTTGTAAAACAATCATATGCTTGTTTATTTTCAGCTTTATCTACTGTATACACAAGTTAATATTTAAAAAAAAAACCTTATAAAGTTTAGATGTATGACTGTTGGTCTTTCTCTTTCTCCAGGTCCACCTGTGAATGTATCTTGCAACATATTTATTAACAGTTTTGGCTCCATTGCAGAGACAACAATGGTATGTATTTATAATCCAAAAATTACACATGTATGAGTTTCCATTCATATTTTTGCAAATCCCATTTAACTGTAATCATTTCAATATTATAATCACCATGTTGATTGTTTCTGCAGGGTGTCATTATTGTGCTAATCTAATAGGCTGTCATTAAAATACACCACTCAGACTTGACGGTCATGGTAAAGCAGACATTACCAGACTGTGTGTTTCTCAAAAAAAAGAGTGTTTCTGCTCACACACACACGTCGTACCACATCTGCATCCAGATTATGAGCAAGACCTCAGGACGCTGTTAATTGTCTCCCGGCAAAAGATCTCAGAAGAGACCAAACGTGTTTCCATGCTCTGAGGGAGTCATTTTATAATCTGAAGTTCCTCAGTGTGATGGACTAATGAGCGCATTAAGCTTTAATTTAGGACTTTTCTAGGCTGAATCTGATCTTTGTCTAAAGTAATGCATTATGAAGTGGTTTGGTGTGCCAGGGGCTTAATGAATGAAATGATTTACACGCTTGATAACACGGTGGCACATTCCAGTGAAACTTTGCTTTAAACCGGGAGATGGTTTAAAAAGTTCTCTGGGGCGAGTGCAGTGCAGGTTAACACCCGGGGTTTACGCAAGCAAACGCGGAGAGACACCATTGTGGGTGAACAGCGACCCTAGGGGGTGAGTTACATCAGAAGAGGGCAGAGTGATTCAGATTGGGGTCACGCAGGGGAACGCATCCAACCTTGAGATGCGACGAAGTCTGGGGTGATTGTATACAGGTAGCCATTTCTGTAACCCTCAAGGCACTTTGAAAGTGAGTGTCAGACAGCACTTATTGTTTTCCTTGTGTAGTTCTTCCCGTAAGGATCTTGTTTGTCCATTTTATGACATCACGGTTGAATAGAAACAGGCAGCAGGTGTGTTGGGCAATAGAGGCATCTGTGATTATTTTTGTTCCCCTGTTTTGTGTTTGAACATGTCATTCTGCAGACAGCCAAACACACACACACACACACACACACACACACACACATTTGTGTTCGCACCAGATCTACACACAGGAACAAGGAGATGTGCTTTTAGCAAGTGTCCCAACATTCTATTCTGCTCCTGCGAATGCTTGTCACCCTCATAAACACACACGCGCTGAAAGAGCCCATCGCCTTCCTCCCTCAGCTAGCTCTGAATAAGTTATGCGCCGTGAGACGGCACGCTCACTCTGAAATAATTATGTCTGAAGAGAGTGTGCTTTTGCCAAATCCTTTTCCTCACTTCATCTCTTCATAAATATTCCTTTCTTCTAGTGGGGTCCAAGAGTCATTTACTCAAATCAACAAACTGTTCTTTGTAATCCTGAGCCCAGATTTGAGGGCATTTCTCCATTTTTATGTCAATGTCAGACTAACACAATATGGTGTTTTATCTGTTATGATAGTCAGATTATTCAATTTTTACTACAATATTTCAAACCATCCTGTTTTTGACAGTGATATTGTGAAGTCTGAAGCATTACTGACATAAGGCTTATATTTTTGACTATTAAAACATACACATACATTCACAGCATTAGGTAACTTGTTGCCAGTGATATCGCTAAGACAGCCCCTCTAGAGTCTCATGGGAGGGTTTCCATATCCACTAATAAACAACACATACCACAGATTTGTTGTCTCTGTCTACACTAAGAAGGATTAAGGAAGAGCCATGTATAGGAATTATCTATGTACAGGCTTCCACATATATCACATATGCATTACAGCAGTCCCTGCCCTAACCATCTGGCTCCAGTATATTGCCTTTTGCATAACAACCATAAAATAATCCTAACATCCGGGAGAACAGCATAGAACAGTCTTGGACAGCCCTCACCTCCCATCTATTGTGTTTGTCAGGCACATAATCTACAGCTCTCCTCATAATGATAGTGTGGTTGACACGTCATTGGATGGTCCTTCAGGAAACCAAACCAGAAATCTCCAAACATCTGAGGAGCAAATGTGGCTGAGATTTAAACCATTTAAATGTCATGAATATTATGGAAAAACTGGGAAATTAGTGTATTTATTATCTCACTAATCCACAGACGCTGCTTTATGCCATTATTATCCAAACGCTTATTCTACTGATTATGAGATTATGAAGATCTAAGCTGATGTAGTTGCTGTTTCAAAGCTGTTTCAAAACTACAGTTGTTGTTGTTGAAGAATTCTCTGTACAGCTTTGTTAGCCAATCAGAATCCAGACACATCTGCCTGTCAGTGCGCCAGAAATCCAGCAAAGATATTAGAAGCTTAGCAGTTCAGAGCGCTAGCTGATAATGAGAAAAGGGTTGATCATTGGACAGACAGTATAGATGACCACAGGCGCTTGGTGTGCATAAAACATTATTAATATTATAATCCATATTGTTCAATCATGAATTAACATGAATTGCTTTGTACTGAATTGTTTTGCTACATTTATACTTGAATTGTTTTCTTCATAAAAATGAGTTTAAAAATTGTTTGGGAAACTTGTGAATTGGGAATCAGGCCAGTTGTGGTAAACTTGTGAATTTGCACTTAAAATTGACACATTTTGCCATTGTTTATTTTTAGATATGTTGGTTTAGCATTGTCAGCATTAATGCTGAGAACAAGCAGGTTTTATTAGTCACTTCCAAAGCAGTGAATGTAACTACAGGACAATCTGTCCATTACAGAAGCCATTGAGATTTTACATGCACATATTTATCATGAGCTGCTCACCCTCAATGCCAGAAGATCCTTCTCAAGCACATGTGTGGAGATCACCATGGAGACACCGCAGGCCTGCAGTGGGTTAAAAAATCACAGATGTGCTTGAGAAGGTCCAGAGATGTTTCTCCACAACAACCGCAGACCAAAATGTAAAGAAGACAGAATTATCCTAAAAATTCATGATGAGGCCGGCAAAAGGTTGACAATGCAGTAGTGTAACTCTATAATGAAAGTAAACTGAGCTTTATTAGCTTTATTTGCTAAGATAGCAGCTGTATGTGTGTCAACAAACCGTTGTGGTTTAGGAAGTTGAGTAGAACAATTACGCTTGACGGCTCTTCAAGTTTCTGCAAAGCATCACACTTTCTCCTCAGCCTTGAGAAAATGCTGACATGAATGCAAAAGAATGCAGACATGAGGGATCTGACACTGTTGAGGTTTGCTTGGTCTCTAATCATAGTTCACCAGATTCCCCTGTGGAACAGTCTGTGCAGGCTCTGTTCTAAACCAGACGTCTCATGCTGAATTTTTTGACTCGTATTCCTCATTTTCATGCACTTAGACATGAAGACTCTGTGACAAACTTCTCAGAGAGTTTTAGGAAGACACAGATAGGATATGAAAACTGCCTGGGTTCCCATCCGCCCTGCTGCCTAACAAATTATATCACCCACTCGCTGTCACCTTCCATTCATTATTAGCCAGTGTTTATCTTATTTGCTCTTATGCACAGTCAGGCAGACTTTTCATAGTCTTGCATATATTTCTTGTTGCGAACCTTTGTTGACAAAAAGCAGATGTTGTCTCTCCTCAAATGATTTGCTTTAATTTTTTTTTTAGGTTTTCTTAGTTTCATATTTTTAAAAGTCTGTCTTTAAACTTACTGACCTAATTTAACTCATATATTATGATTAATCCTGGTCACAAACAGTCAGCAGTGAGTACAGGTAAAAATAGGGTTCATGTGATCAAGTTACAACCTCCACATGTGGAGCCAGTCAGAATCACATGTGGCCACATGGCATTTGTAGCTGCTAAAGCTAATTCATCCTGATGGGGCCTGGATAACATCCAAGCACCGCCTACTCACCTCTCAATCAACTGTTGCATAATGGCTTTAAAAAACAGACAACCATCAAAAAGAAAAAAAGCCCATTCATAGTCATGCACAGGATTTTGACAAACACATTTGTGTGACTTGTATTATAAACATATTTGTATGCATAATTTAATATAGGTACTTAATACCGTAACAGAGAATCCATTTAAAACATCATGTTCGTGTTAGATTAAAATATTGGGAATATTTTTAATAATATATATTTTTAATTTTGTTTCTTTATCAGCCATACTGCTGTACTAACACACTGACATACTTGTAGTCAAAAATAATCACAGGAGGCACATTTGAGATGCATGTTAACACTCGCCAGACCACGTGTGATCAGATCACATTGGCTCACAGGTTGTATAACTCAGTAACGCTCCGAGGCAGGAATCATGACAAGCTACAGCATATAAGAAATTACCTTATATTTCCCATTATAATGCGATGATCCATCCAAACTTTATTTTAGTTTGAGCTATAAGCTTTCATTTCAAAGGTGTTTTGTTCGAACCTATGTCTCAGAGGAAGGGTGAAATAAGAGCCCATATCTTTCCCAGTAAAGCAGGTTACAAGCAATATGAATTTACAGTCTTCTTGGCTGTTCATAAGCATCGCTAGCGCACATTTTTTTCAAAGCATGCCAGAAAAATTCTGATTGATGAGCAGGATGATTTAGTTTGTACAAGCCCACTGATTTCATGGAAGAATAAACATTTTGAAAGCACAACTATCACTAATCCTTGCCTTGTAGTGATAACATGTCACAACCTCATACTGTTAAAAGTAATTTCACAGTCTCGACAGCGCAAAACCCTTATTTATAATTTATTTATTCCCAAATGCTTTCGCTTCAAGGACTCATTTTATATTGGACATCAAGTGGTGATCTAACAAGCATCAAACTTTTTTTTCCATCTGTAATTTAGTCATATTTCCTTTTACTTTGTATAGTTTTCCTCTCAAGGATGTGGGCATGTTATGCAATTTGCCCCTGCTGGCATCTGTCTGATGTGACTGGCTTCCTCAAAGTGACAGATGAATTTGTGCCAAGAAGATGTCGACAACAAAAGACGCATTTTCTCCTTCCTTTTAAAAATTCATGAGCTTGTTTATTTTGATATTTTAAATGCATGATTATATGGTTAGTTGAGCTACAATATTCACATTTGGAGTTGATTTTTCCTCCTGTCAGACCAAGCTGACCCCATCAACTGAAAAGCACTGATTTGCAGTGCTGTAAAAGCCATCCAGTGAAAATGTAACACTGCACTGAATGCTTGTAAATATCTACCACAAACTTATCCGTCGTGTTCATTCACGTATAACTTTCAGGAGCGTGTTTGTACATAAAAGTGTTTATTATGTCTGATGTAAAGCTGACAGAGGCATGTTTTTCTCCTGTGTGTTATTTCTTTCACTGATGTTCAACCTGGTTTCTCTTCACAGGATTATAGAGTGAACATTTTTCTCCGGCAGCAGTGGAACGACCCTCGGTTGGCTTACAGCGAGTACCCAGATGACTCCCTGGATCTGGATCCATCCATGTTAGACTCTATTTGGAAACCTGACCTGTTCTTCGCAAACGAAAAGGGGGCCCACTTCCACGAGGTCACAACTGACAATAAACTTCTGAGAATATTCAAGAACGGAAATGTCCTCTATTCCATCAGGTAAGATTGTTTTATTACTGGTTAAAAGAAATGCTGCTTAGCATTTAGCCCTGGCTAACACCAGAATGTGTGTGTGCTGCATCTGTAAATATCAGTAACAATTCGGTACTCATAAAATACCTAAAGCTATGCATGCACTCATGCATAAGTCATAACCCTAAATATAATTATATAATTTACCTTTACAGTGTAAAATGCAACCATCCCCTCAGAAATGAGAACAGCAGGATAAACAGAACGTCACTCAACATCAATCACAGTGTAACTCATAAGAAGCCAAAGGAAGACAATATTACTGTGCCAGAATGAATGAAGATGGGTCGTACAGGAAGTAACAGAGCAGTCAATTACGTCAAGCTTTCGGGAGAGATGAGGGAACGCTGTGCAGATGTGAAACGACAGAGGATTCGCTCTCACTGAATCCACTTGGCGTCCCGAGGGAAAAGGAGCATAATTAAAACATAGACTCCACTCTCCTTTGCTTTAACATTCCCGTTCAGAAATCCCACCACTAGAGCCCCTTTAGACGCTTATGGCTTTCCTCTTTCATTCCCTGCTTTGTGTGAGCAATGGATTTGTGCATTAGAGATTTAGAGGATGAACACGGAAATGCGTTAACGATCGCGTGCACACAATATGAATCTACACTTGGAATACATTACCATGCGTTATAGGAAGAAAAGCACGTGTTACGAACAAGAAAATGTTTTTAGCCGCAGTTGTGCATGATTCACAAGACTTTTGTTTTTTTTAGATTGACTCTGACGCTCTCGTGTCCGATGGATCTGAAGAATTTCCCCATGGACGTGCAGACGTGCATTATGCAGCTGGAGAGTTGTGAGTAATCTCGTGTGATCTCCTCTCATCACGGTTACGTAACACCCACCCCCACCTCTCTTTCAGATTGGTGTGGAAGAAAAGCTGTGTTTTATAATATACCTCCAGTCAGTGTCATGATGAGGTCAACGGCAGATTTGATGTGAAGCTTGTTTGGCTACAGTGTTCACCTGACAGGGTTTGTGTTAAATGATGTCATGTTGGCTCAAAACATCCAGCACGTTGCCTGGATATCAACAAGACTTGGTGTCTGAAGAGCAAACTACACGTTTAGGAGAAATGCAGGGAATATTCTTCATTTAGGTGTATTGTTGATCACCTGAGATGTTCCCTCAATGTTTCATGTGTAAAAACATTTGGCCTGGAATACAGATCTAATAGTGGCCTTGTCATTTTGTTCTAAAAGCTTGTTTTAATAATTTATAAAATGGTAAAAAAAAATATGCAGCCAAAATTACCTGTTTATTTACATTTTTCTGTTGGTCATTTTCCTAGTTGGTTACACAATGAATGACCTGATCTTTGAGTGGCAAGAGAAGGGGCCAGTGCAGGTGGCCGACGGACTGACTCTCCCCCAGTTCATCCTCAAAGACGAGTCTGATTTGAGATACTGCACCAAACACTACAATACAGGTACGTTTTCAAACACATCATGTTGGAACTCATTAGCCTGGTCAGATGTAATTTAATTACCAGTCCGGTCTCCTGACTTAGTCTTCAAAACCTAACATTTCTGTCTTGGCATATTTAGTTTTTGCTGAGACAGGAAGTCATCACACACAATGGTGGGCATCCTGAGTGAAGTGGTTTGTTTTGCTCTAGCCTCAAAGGGAATTTGTGACAGAATGAATGACCGATGCTGTTGGGTCAAGGTTGGGTTGCCTCAAACAAGAGCTCAATATGTGTGTGACAAAATAAGAGACTCCTCAAAAGACTTGAAGGGTCATGGGATGTGTGAAAACGCTGGGGAGGAAAATAGCAAGACAGAGAAACGGGAAAGATTCAAGTGTCTCCTGAGAGGAACTCTCTCGGCAATTGTGTTCAGTTGGTTCTAAGGAGAGCTATGTGTCAGTCAGTATTCCCTTGACTCCCTTTAAATATCTCACTCAGTAATGAAATCAATATTGCACAAAAAGCTTATATTGATATTGATTAAGTTAGGTGAGTTGTGTTTCCACCTGAAACGGTTGTATATTGCAAAGCACCCAGCTAGTATCTAGCGTTTGTTTAGTTTATGAGCATAACAAAGCATTAACATGACAACACTGAAAACTACAAAAGTAGTCCTTCACTTAGACACGTGATAGATTTAGAGAATAATCACCACAATTCTAATTAGAAAACAGTAGAAAGTGTAGCAGTAAACAGACCATGAAATGGTCACATCGGTTGGTTTACAGTGATATTGTAAACATGCGTGTTCTCCTCAGTAATTGTTTGCTACCGTACATCCCTGCTATCAATGGTATAAATGGCTTTTTGTTTTTTCTATTACATTTTAGAATACTTGGACCCATTTACCTTTTTCTGTTTTTCTTTATCTTTTTGTTTCACTATCTCACACTCTCTTTTTGGCACTATGCTTGCCAGTTACTGTACAGTGTGTTCATAGTCCTAATCCTATTTTCATTAAGCTGCTTGCCAAAAATCTACACCTGTGGAAAAAGCCGTCGGCTTCACTCTGCAAGTATAAACAGTAACCTTTTGAAAGGGTGTCTTTATAGGACGGCTTGTGAACTCTGCTGTTCTATTAACACCCTATCTAGGCCAGTAGGGCACTAAAGTGGTGAAATATTTGTCAAAATGTACAATCAGAGAAGACAAAATAACAAATGAAATCATGGCTGACAGAACGGATGACTTTCTATCAGAGAGCCGGGGTTAAGCATCTGACTCCAGTATTACCACACAATATTTTACATGAAAGTGTCTCATCATGAATTTCTTTGTAACAAAAGGTCCAGTAATAACATCTGCGAGTATTTTATTTGTGTATCTAGGAAGTCAATTCCTATCAAGTTTACAGAGATGTCTTTTCAGAGTAACCACAGGTGCAGTTTGTCATATTAAAGGTAAATCTTTTTTGCACAGTTAGCATCAACAAATCACTGTATACTTCATGCATGGCTCAGACTGGCATAAACACAATGATATTAATTGAATGGATTGTTTGAATATGTTTTTATATGTAGCTTCACTCACTCTAGCAAGTACATAATCTATACATTATTCTTTTAGCTCAGGCGTTTCTGCTTGATTGAAACCACTTAGTGTCCAAATGGCTGTTGCATTTATATAGCATGGTATCAATAATTCAGTGCTTGATCTACAGTGCATTTCAGGGACCACATTTCATCAAACATACATTTTTCCACTGGAATTATATATGGAATCCCTTAACCAAATCCCACATCCCTCCCCCATTTAAAGGCTCTTTCCCAGTTTCATTACTGATATAAATTTCCCCAATGGCCTTGGGCGTTTCTGTGTTAGGGGCCACAGTAGAAGGTAACCCTGTAAACCAATCACAGTGACCTTAAATCACCACCATGACATTCTCTCTGACCATTAGTTCATTATCACTTCTTTAAATGTGATATCTGCTCTCCAGTCTGACAGGATGGGCACAGGGCCTTCTGCATGGCTGCTCACACATTTCCTTCTGTGCCACATAAGACTTCCTGTTCTGTCATGTAGCTCTGCCCACTCGTACATCTGCCCACAGTTCACGCATCTTCGTCAGCTGAGTCATGGATGCGGGATGTGAAATAACCACATGGCACAGCTTTAGTGATGCCACAGCCAGTTTTCATCCCCAAGCTAATGCCGTGGGTGCAGAACAAGCCAGTCACTGAAAGCATTGGGCCTCTTTTTTTGTAAATAAGCCCAAAAATACAGAAACACAAGTACAAAAACAAGCTCTGCCACTGTGTATACATGTATGATGGAAAATAATAATGTTTATAATCCACTATTTGTAGGTCACCAATTAAAGCAGGTTTTAGCAGCGATGATGTTCACTGCTTTATACGAAAGGTCAGATTTCTTTGTTTCTACTGAAGCGCACCAAATCCTCTTTGGAAAAATGTCAGATCTTTCTGGATTAACATGGATCATCAGGTTTTGCACAAACTTGTGAAGTCCATGCCAACTCAAGGGCATGTTGTCACTATTTCTTTTTACTGAAATTGTTATGCTATTCAGATTTATCATGGGAAAAAGTGTTGTATTCTGAAACTTAAGATTACAATTTCCAATAGAACCTCATTTAAACCTCATTGAACCTCATTGTCACATCTTGTGTCTCTTTGTCTATTGCCAGGCAAGTTCACATGCATTGAGGTACGTTTTCACCTGGAAAGACAGATGGGATACTACCTGATCCAGATGTACATTCCCAGCCTGCTCATCGTCATCCTCTCCTGGGTCTCCTTTTGGATCAACATGGATGCTGCTCCTGCCCGTGTTGCCTTGGGAATCACCACGGTACTTACCATGACAACCCAAAGCTCTGGATCCAGGACATCCTTGCCCAAGGTTAGAAACCTCTCAAATAAACTGATGTGAGATCAGCACAGTTATTGATATTTGTAGGAGAGACACCAGATCACTGGTCTCAGATAAGCGTCAAAGTGTAAGTTCTACCATCCATGTTTCTTCTTCATTCATTCTCAGTTATCATTTATTAATTGAGTCATAGTGGAATGTGTTAAGATCATCCATGTGTAAAAGCAGCCAGATTGTGTGTGTGTGTGTAGCATATTTAAGAACTCATAAATGCTGTATTGAGTTATGTAACATAATTAAGCATTCCAGAAAACAGGCCTTTGCAACTAGCAGAGCAATATCTTGATTTATAGTGAGGTGCGCTCAGTGTTAATGACAATGCTTTTCATGAATAAATAAAATCAGACTCATTCCCATGCTGTCTAATATAACAGCAGCTCTACTGTTGTTATATTGGACAGCATGGGAATGAGCCTGAAGCAAAGGCTAATGAAGGCCTCTGGGTGCTAATGCGTTTGCGTGTTACTGTGTATCACGCAGGTATCCTACGTGAAGGCCATTGATATCTGGATGGCTGTGTGTCTGCTCTTTGTTTTCTCCGCCCTGCTGGAATACGCTGCGGTCAACTTCGTGTCACGGCAACACAAGGAACTCTTACGGTTCCGACGGAGAAGGAAGAAGTCCGGAAAGGTATGTACTGCACTTACTGTAACTACCTGTTAGCATTACTCACTTGTCTAAAATTTAAAGGCACATAAGATAAACTATATGAAACAGTCTGTCAGGTTTAAAGCAGGAACATAAATCGCATATTTCTGCTTATTGATATTATCATGCCCTAGCCTGAAACAGTTTAATGACACGGACCCTGTCTGAAGGACTTGTGTTTGTCTTTTGGACTGTACTCAGATTAAAGTCTGAATGCTCTTATCAAATGCATTTTAATTGAATAAATGTGCTGATCTGTTGAGCTGAATGTCAAGCTGATCTGAGTCACACTTGAGTTAAAATTATACAGTGTCAAGAGCTTCTTAAGTTAATTGGTAACAAATGAACATTAGTCTACCATTATGTATTTAATACGGTACAAATGTGGTTTCTATGCGAGTGTAAAATTACCCTATAATGTTTATTTAAATTAGTTATTAAATTAATAAATGAAATAACCTTCAAGTACATTTAAGGTGATTTTGGTCACAACTTATTACAGTGACAAATCCCTAGACTTTTGTCCTATCATATGCAACACTGCCTCCTTGAGGTCAAAAGTAGTTAGTACGTCTTTGTGGCGTTTCTAGCTACTTAATAAACCAAAATTGTTTATTTCAAAGCTAAAGCCCTCGAACAGCGCAAAGGTCACATTTGGGTTCGTTTGGGTCTGTTTATGCACGGTGTCATCCGAGTGGATTAATATTGCATGTGGGCAGTGATGTTATTTCCCCTGGCACTGCAGAGTTGGAAGATTATTGACTTCACAGTATAAAACTTAACCAGTGGAAAATGTGTAATTTTTTATAAGGGAAAACAGTGGTACAATGTGCATTAAGTTCAAAAGTCATTTTAAAATGGATGGGTGAGCAATTCAGCCACAAAGTTTAATGGCATGTTATTGTTACATCATAAAAGCGTTTTAAATAAATCACATGATTTCAGAATAATTCACAATTTTCTCACATTTTATTTATTTTTGAATGCCACTTCCTATTCCATCTCTTATTGTTTTTGTCATTTTTAATCAATTTAAATCATTAGATGCATGTTCTTGTATGTTGAGTTCCAGTGCATTTTATTAGTTTGCATGCTTTGTGTTTTTTATTCTCTACAATCTCCTGAAAGACTTTAAATCAAACGTTTGATGAGGAGCTTACAGAGTCATTGCATCGTGTCAATGGCCTGCGCAGTGCCGAGCCTGTTTACGGATCAATGGGTCAGCTCAGCGAATCCAATGGCATGGTAAAAAGAGAGAGTCCAACACTTCATCTATGTCTCATCTTTTGATCTTATGAGATTATGAGACAGTCCCTCCCCATCATGTGCTTGTGCAGTGACTTATCTTATAAAACACTATGTTTAATCTTGCCTGGAGTGTATTTTCATTTACAGTGCGTTATTTTGCTCATAGGTTTTGAGAATAAGGACATGAGTAAATAGTAGCAATAGTTTCATTTGTGTCATTTTTTTATTTCCTCCAAGCAATTTTTTGAGAAATAACTGAGACAGAGTTGCTACTTAAATGAAACACAACTAAGATCTCAATCAGATCTCCTAAACTTAGGAAATTTAATCTAAATTACATTATATTACTGATCTTTTGTTTTTGTCCCTGCTGTCTACATGGTATCATCATAACCTCTTCAGTCCCATTTTATATATCTGGTTGAGAAATATGATTTAAAAAGAATCAAGATTTCAGGTGATTTCAAGATTTAAAGTAAAACTAAACCTAAACTAATACTATAATTGTGGACATCATTGTGTTATGTTAGATTTCCTATCATGGAAGCTACAGGTTTTGTGAATGGAGACCATACATTGTCATCTTAATGTAGGAGTACCACAGTTCCGATTTACTCTATCTGTATCCTTTCCTGTGCTAAGGAGGAGGAAGTGCGGGAGAGCCGGCTGACCTTCACGCCCAGTGCAGGGAAAGACGCCGTTCCCAAAACTGCTAACAATGCTACCACCACCCCATCTGAGCCGGCCGCTGCCCCCGGCAAGAGTCACGAGGAGATGAGAAAACTCTTCATCGATCGAGCGAAGAAGATCGACACTGTGTCTCGTGCCGGTTTCCCATTGGCCTTCCTGTTTTTCAACATTTTCTACTGGGTCCTGTACAAAATTCTGCGCTATGAGGATGTGCACAAGCCGTAGATGGAAACTGTTGGCATGTTACACCTTGCCAGGTTTAAAACATAAACCCAGCAGCTGCATTAAGGAACTAATAGCAACACTTTCATGCCAAAATCTATGCTACACATCGAACATAAGAAACTGTGATGTCATAGACCAGTGGTTTCCTCCACACGTTGAATACGGTTTGTGTTGTACACCCATATGAGGACAGTGCACTCACTATGCAATGGATTA
This sequence comes from Yasuhikotakia modesta, assembly GCA_036877545.1. Classification (NCBI taxonomy): domain Eukaryota; kingdom Metazoa; phylum Chordata; class Actinopteri; order Cypriniformes; family Botiidae; genus Yasuhikotakia; species Yasuhikotakia modesta. Next base: position 6,083 of record JBAJNP010006344.1, on the reverse strand, counting down.
GCATCCATGGGGTCTCTATCCCACCGTTTCCTACGTACACGCCTGGAACACAAGCGGTCAGCACTTCAATACGCCTGTTTAACGCAGGAGCACGATTTCACAGTCTGCCGTCAACAGCCCTCAGTAAAGACAAATGTGTGTGTCTTGCACAGGTTTTGTCAACTCTGTTGTCTTACAGTTTACAGCTTACAGTTTAGTTTTGTTGTGTAGTATTTTTGAAATACAACTAATGAAGATATACCAAGTCTATAACAGAGGGTGAAAGCAGAGATGTATATTTGTTAATTTGTTACACACACGTTGTATAATGTTGATCATTTTATAAGGAAGCGTTTAGTTGTTTTTCCTTTAATTCGGTCAGCGTATCATTCAACCCTTTAATAAAATCTATCATTTTGCCTGAACACAGAACTGATTTTAACCAGCTCTAGAAACCAGCATCACAGCCAAACAACATTCAGAGTTAAATGTCAGAAACAAGCAGAATTGTTTCTGAAATTGTTTCAGAAATTTGACAGTCATTCCCATATATCAGGTTTTCAGTTTACACAATGCAATGCAATGGGACACAGTGCAATGAATGTTGCAGGTTATTGATTTATATAAACTATAAAGAAGTGGTCTGACCTAGGCTGACAGACATTTGGATGGTATGTGGATAATGGAGTGGATATTTATTTTACTGTGAAATGGACTCAAAACACCTTCCAACCCTAAACAAAAACATGATTGTTTCAGAAACAATTGCAAGTGATGCCAGCATTAAATACTTCCTGACGTGTTGCAAATTCATGAATGGAAAGAAAAATTCAAGCAGGTCTCTCTGTCTCTCTTCTCTCTGTGTATCGCTGTCCCTCTTTTCTTTTTTTGTTATGAAGGGACCCTTATGGATTTTTTCTTTGTTTCTTAATAAAATCTGCTGGTAAACTGTGCCAATATAAATTGTGAAGACATACACATTCCTTACTAAGTGATTTTCAAACAGAGAATTTAACACCCTTTTAATGAAAGAGATATGAGAGATGTATAGAAATTTACAATAATAATGCAAAAGCATTTGTAATTTATTTTGTACAAACGTTACTAAATGTTATGCATGAACTCAAGTCGTTTTGATGTTACTTCATTTTCCAATGTGTAATAGACGTGAGTCAAAATGTTCTTCTATGGAAAGAGGATTATGTGTTCTTCCAAATACATCTGTAAATACTCCTGCTCACCCTTTATATTACAGTGTCCATGTTACATATCATTTACACCAGGCATAACTTTAGCGAAGTATAAAAAAGTTATACCTGGTATAAAGTTATGCCTGGTATAAAAGAGGGACTTTGAAGTAGCAAAACGTGTTTATTTATGTTACTCATGGCTGTAACATGAATTCTGTAATGTAAAGTGGGACCATGCTTTTCATAGGTCTAATAAAGCTCTATTTGAGAACTATACCGAAAATAAAAGTGTTACAAACGCGCACTGTGTCTGATGTGTGTTTGGGTGCGTTACTCGCTCGCTTCACTTGTGCGTACTTGTATATTGCATTGTAGCCACCGGCATTACGAAACAAAGTGTGGAAAGTTTACAGATCAATCTGTGCGGTGTTCTCGGGTGTAAACGACAGCTGAAAGATGACACTTGGCCGTCTGAGTTTACTGCAGTGCTGATCCACACGCCCCCTTTGACTGTGAGAACGCCGGCTTACATAAAGCGCCGAGACGCGCGCTTGGAGGTGCGCAGCATGAGTCTCCACGGAAAAGTGGCTCTGGTCACCGGCGGGGCACAGGGCATCGGAAGAGCCGTGTCTGAAGCCCTCCTGGAGCACGGAGCAAAGGTTATTTATACACTTGATATTTTAGATGTATTATGCATTCATGTATCAACTTTCTTACAAAACTTTATAAGAACATTTGCCATTAAACGCCTTTTATTTACAGTAGCAATTCTGTATATACTCTTCATTCAGGTGTCGCTGGTAGACCTGAACCAGTCTGTGGGAGAAGAATGTAAAAGTGATTTAGTTCGACAGTATGGAGAGGATAGCTGTCTTTTTATCCAGTGTGACGTGACGGACGCGGGGAAACTGACAGGTAAACTATTATTTTGTCTCCATTCTCATACTTTTAGTAACACCTTTATAACATGAGGGCATGAACCATCCTCTGTGACATGGCATTAGATTAGATCTTTTTTTAAACATGCATAATAAAACTTTATATGCTACTTTTGTTTTGCGCACCTGTGAGCGCAGCGCATCTTCACTCCTGAACAGAGACTCATTGTTTGAAAAGTTTTAGGTCACATTATAGAGATTCATAGTGCCGCAGGCCAGCCCGGATTCTTGGAGGTTTAAACGCAGTCACACAATTTGCTCTTTTTTCAGCTACAATAATTGTGGTGAGAAGATAAGACGTTGTTCATTCCTGTTAGACTTGTTTTTAACGACGCAGCTACTGTATTGAAGTGTTTCTATGTGGAATGTTGCAGCTGCAAGTTGTGTGAGGGCACATACCCACTGGCTAGGTCTCAAAATCTAGTGAGCTCCCTAGTCAGACAGCTCACTTGGTTTTGATACACAGCCACCATGCAGTGCTGCCAACAGTGTCGAACATGGTTATTAATATCAAACATAGAACTAATATTATAATGTGATTTTAAATTGTAGGATGTAAAAACTAAACTGTCTTTAAACTTTTTAGAAGCCTTTCAAAACACGGTTGAGAAGTTTGGTCGTTTGGATGTTGTCATCAATAATGCCGGAATCAACAATGAGAAAAACTGGGAGAAGACCATTGAAGTAAATTTGGTGAGTTTACTTTCAGTTGCTATAAAAGTCATTTTTTAAATTAGGTCACGTAAACATTTACTGATAATATCTCACGGTTTACACAGCTGGTTTATGCCTCCAGGCACAAAATTCAACCACACTTCAAGATACAAGTTACAAATTCACTAAAAACACTCCACCCCCTGTTTTGAGCCAACAGATTTCACAACATGCTTGTGAAGTTGATAGTACACTATTACAAGCACGTGTACATACACTGTTTGAAATACAGATATTCACCATTATTTATCCTTTCCGGAGATAAGAATGTGAAAATTGTAGTTGGACACGCATAGAACAGCAAAAATCGATAGACATGTTTATATGTGTGCGTTCGTAATACCAGCAGAACACTAAACTAATGCTGTTAATGTGAACTGTGAGATGAGTTCTTATAATTGTTCTCTTACACAGACATCTGTCATAAAGGGAACATATTTAGCCCTGGAACACATGAGTAAGGAGTACGGAAAGGAAGGAGGCGTTGTTATCAACGTTTCTTCAATGGCAGGTATGTAATGGCATTATGTGTGCTTTGAAAACAAGGCTAATGGTTCAGTGTGTTCAGAATGCCCATGCGTGATGTTATATATGATGTTATATAACCTTGCTCTGTTTGGCTCATGACTATAGAATGAGTCAGATGTTTGCTCACTGCAGATATAGTTATATTGAACTTTGCCAAGGATCTTAACATCCTGTTTGAAATCTAAAACATTGTGCAAATGTGATAAACTGCACAATAAATGTACTATTTATTCAGGTAACTTAACGAATAGCTTGATGTTTAAGATTTAATAATCAACCGAATAACTTCAGATTTCACTAACAGGCAATCCTTGTAAAATGTACGTGCATGAGAAATACACCCAGCTTTTAACTTGAATGTGAAAGCGGATGTCAAAAACTCCCTAGAATCATACATCAGGAGCAGAACTGTTATCATAACAAATGGATGATAGTAATCCATGTGCCATCAGATACCATTTGCTGTGGCGCCATTTAGCTGTAAGGACACAGACTGACTGATTCACTGATATTGTGTATGTGTGCGCGCACTAGAAACTGGAGATTTTCTTAAGGTGGTATCTCGCTTATGCCCTCTTTTTGTTAAGCTTATAGTGTTGATGTTTAACGGCACACGTATTACGTAGCTTGTTGTCAATGTTACGTTATTTGCTACCTTAACAAGAAGTGTACCTTAACAAACACTTTATAAGAAAAGGTATATTACACACATTTGATCTTGGCATGAAGTCAAAGCTTTCTTATTTATTTGGAAAGGCTGCTTTAACATTATTGAATAACACATGAAATTCCTTAAACATAGTTAAACAAAAATGTCTAAATAGCATCTCCAAGTGAAGTAAACAAACTAAACAAATATACTAATTAATCAATAGTGGACAACAATATGTGAACATACATGAAATGGTATAAATGGTTCATACACTGCAAATGTAAATACAATATCTTATATTTGTATTTACATTATATTCTATAGGTCTATAGCCCTGTATGCTCTACAATTCCTATTGCATGTATATATATATATATATATGCCACAGTTGATAATACAGTTTATGCACACTTGATAACACACTAAAATACGCACTACAATTCAATCCCATCGTTGTTTTTCTTGGGACATCTTTGTCCAGGCATAGTCTTACATATAATCCTGGCATCCGGTTTTAGAGAGTAGGAAAAGAGCTGGAATAAGCATAACTTTTTGGGGAATTATGCAGCAAAAATGAACTATAAATAGAAATGTGTCTTTTTAGCATGACCTCATTGTTTGGTTTACATCTTACTCCTCAATTAGCATGTTTACAGACAAACAAATCTTGGAGACACAAAATGGGAAACAGGGCCTTTCTTTGTGCTAAAGTGGGTTATTCACTTAATGTGCATTAATGTCTAGGTTTGTTTGGTCAGAACACACAGAAACTGTTTAACTGTAAATACTGTCTGTGGTCTGTGGCCCTGGTGCCCTTATTTGCTGGGGTTTGATTTGGGGGCTTGTTAAGGTTGTTTTTAACAAAGCCTGATGGTAAAAGAAACATTCTTTCATTTTGTTGCGCTTTCAGTAACATTGCAATAAAATAAGTCATAGGTTTATCTTAAAAGATGTTAAAAGCATCATAACATTCAGTCTACTGTAATATCACTGTACTCCTGAACTGTAATGATACTCCCACTTGGAATTTATATTTGTTTTGTTTCCTCACAGCTTTTCTCCATTCTCCTCACCAGCCAGTGTACACAGCAACAAAACATGGAGTGATTGGGTTTTCACGGGCTTTGGCAGTGAGTAAAACGATCCGTTTCACCAGGTTACCCTCAGTAAAATTTATCACAAATATTTGTAAATCCCTTAAAATAATACGTTCCAGTCTATCGCTCATAACATTCAAACCGGCTGATCAGTGGTTTTCAGTGCAGCTATTTCCCCTAGAGAGAATAGATGTATTTGCTCACAGATAAGATCTCTCACCTCTGTGTGTTGACACATTCTTTGCGCTGTGTGTGTAATTTAGGCTGACCGTGTTTGGACACGTTTTCTTGTCGGCAGGAGGCATCTGAGCAAGGCAATTATGGAGTGAGGATCAACACACTGTGCCCGGCCTTCGTGGACACACAGTTGCTTCGCACCGTCGAGCATGAGGAAACCATGGGCAAGTTTGTCAAGTACAAAGACGAATTCAAGCAGAGGATGGACAAGTACGGCGTTCTTAAGTAAGCACAGGGTTCATCTGACAGACCTGATCCTTTGTTACCTTTTTAAGTACATGACAAAGCCGCTCTGGGTTTAGGAAAATTACAAACTGGAAAGTTCTGTTCAGGGTTGTTGTAGCAGAGCTTTTATCTGTTTTTGCTGGGAAGTTTTGGCATTTATTTTGCACCACCACCAAAAGTTGATTAAACAATATATAGTGGTTGCAGGATTTTTGACCTTTTCTTAAACTTTAACTGATTCAAACTCCTCCACCCTAACTTAATGTGTAACACAGCTGGTGCTGTTTTCATGTTTTCTTATCTGTTGTTTTTACCAAACCAAAGCTATAAATGTACCAGACGGTGTTTTGTCTTCAAGCTTGTGTGAGACACATGAGGGATAAGATGTTATGATGACATGAACTCAGAATCTGACTTTGTAAAGTAAAAATTTTCACCTTCATAAAGAGAAAATGTTTCACACAATTTTAGTGTGTCTAATTTATATTTTAAACTGCTTTCACTCTGGGTTAATATCTATAAA
>JBAJNP010006343.1:0-25851 GCA_036877545.1 Yasuhikotakia modesta | reverse complement strand
GTGTGTGTGTGTGTGTGTGTGTGTGTGTGTGTGTGTGTGTGTGTGTGTGTGTGTGTGTGTGTGTGTGTGTGTGTGTGTGTGTGTGTGTGTGTGTTGTTTTTCAATGGTCAACTATACAATGACTTATATTAGGAAACTGTAATAGATTCCACAGACTCCTTAAAATAATAGAATTGAACACATTGCATGGCACTCTGTACCATCAGTCATCGATGCAGTGAGCTAAATGTTACTGTTTTAGTTGTTCCTCTATATAGGGCTCAGTCTGCAGAGCAAAGACTTATATTTCTCTCTTTTCCACAAAGCTTAAAAATATCTATCAAAAATTGATGACCCTATCTGTCTACATTAAGTAAGTCGTAAATCTATTAATAAATATTGCATAATAGAATAACAACTAACATTACAATCACTCTTGCTATTCAGATTATATTAAAATAAACACTTTATTGTACCTCTTAGTTTTACCAGTAGGGGGCAATAGTGTACTTTTAATCGAGTCGACTTTCACTTTATTTAAAGGGAACACTAGACGTTTCTGTCAGTTCAAGTTAATTCATATTATTGCAATATTAATATTAAATTTCGAGACTTCAAGCTTTTCTCTTATGCTAAATAAGACTATATATGTAACACTGTATACATGTACTGTATATAGTCAATTGTAAACAACGCATGCTTTTTAGTTTTCAAAAATAAATGAATAAAACAGGTTTGAAACCTTTTATAACCAATAATATCCAAGCAATTCTGCTTCAGCTAATAGTATTCAATATTAAATGGTACTAAAATTAAAATATGTGATCAGAATGCAAAAGCAACATTTGTGGCCTGATTTACAAGTAGTAAATCTCTATGATCAGTTTACTAAATGACAGAAATGGTAATAGTGTTCAGTCAAATATTCAATATTATATTTACATTCTAAAAGGTTGTTTTTAAAGACATTGATGCCTTAACAGAATAAGTCCAGTGTGTCTCTTCTCAACACAGTCGGCCAGCTTAAAGTTTTCCGCATGATCAGCAGTATTTGCATAACAAAATGGACTCAAAGACCATGAGAATATCCTCAGCATATAAAGCAGGTAAAAGCGAAAATAATTCTGAGCCAGAGAGTTCAGTTCCAATATCAGGCTTTTTTCCTAATCTTTAGAGGTTTCACTCCACATTAGATTTTTATAGTCATCGTAATGAGTCTATGCTGAATTCATCAGATCTAATTAAGGTTTAAAGAAGAAAACTGTATTCCGGCATGTATCCTTAATTTCTTCATTTGATCGCCATGACAACCACAACCTCAGCTTGACTGTAATTGCCAATGAAGGCTACAAAAGAAATGCAATTTTAACTGTAGGACCACCAAAATATGCAGTAGTTTCATTTATTAAAGCTGAGTTGTGAAGGCGTAGCGTTATTTAAACATTTCAATTACATAATATTTTATATGTGTAAGATGGTTGTTGTGATAAATGGTCAGATCAGTCTATGATTGTTGTGTTCGGTGTTACTTCGGCTACTGACTAAAGACTGCTGTAAACATCATTGTGGGCACAAGATGTTTTGTAGAGTTCTCTGACATCACGAGTGACTTGTCAGTATATATTGAGTCTTTGTGCCTTGAGGTCTGTGCCTGTGCAGTTTTGCTGTGAGCCACTAGATCTCAGAATAGGGGCATTTGTAATGTAATATACTTTAGAGTTAGGGTTTAGGCTAGATGTATTAGACTAGTTTGGGTTTTAAATTTAAGCGTTAGCACTAACTTTCATATCATCACATTAACTTTAATGTTAATGTGACACCTTTATATTATTTAATTGGTTAACACAGCTTTTTTTAACATAGCTTTTTCTATTTGATCTAGGCAGGTTGTAAAGGTTTCAAATGTAACAACATACTATGCAACAAAAACAAAAGTCAAAATATTATATTTGAGGTCTTTTTATATCGTTTCAGTTTAATCGTGAATTTGTGAAATTTGTTTTTTATTTTAGATATCAAAAATGTTTTTTGTTTAATTTTTGTTACAACCTATTTTGTTCATACAGAACCATTTAAATGGCTCCAATGTTATGCATATACCAATACACACTGGAAATGTGTGTATTGATTTTATTGCTTTGAACTGCTATGAAAACATCATTAGAATCGCTAAGGGACAGAGCTGTGATGAGTGCAGCTATATAACACATGCTGCTCACATTGTTTGGTAATGAAAGAAAAAGACAGATCACTTGAAGTGGAAGCAAGGGAAATAGTTTTAAATTGAGATTTAAAATGATCTCAGTGCACAAGTCAGCCATTTCTGAATCAATGGAAAAGTTCTCTTCATTCTGTATGACAAGTTATACACTTAAACAGTTTAATACAGAAGTGATGGCAGAATCGCAGTGCAGTGTTTGTTTCAGGCACGTATAGTCTTAGGTTTCAGAATTCCTGCATTGCTGTTGTTAGATGATGGTTGACATTGACTCTCAACAGGTTCAGATGCACTCTTAAAAAATGATACAACCAAATGGTAATTTATGGTGATTGGTTTTACTTAAACAGTAACATTAAAATAACATTTAAAATACAAAACAAGTTCGGCTTTTTTATCTTTTTTTATCTTGACATTGTGTTTAAAAAAATGTAAAACAGCAAGATGCAGATTAACACAAGACACCTAACAAGTTTACATAGAAAAACAATTGCAAAGGGTACCTTGAAAAAAAGACAAAAATATTTGAAAGCTACTGAAATTACTTTTAATTTTAGTATGAATGAACAATAAAACTCATTAGAAACTTTGTGTAATAAACCCAGTTCACATTATTACTGAGGACTACTGAGTACATGAGTGAATGAGAACAAAACCGTTTTAAACCTTTGAAGATATTAGGGCTGCTTTCAATATGTTGAATACCTTCTATAAGATAGAGATAAATTGGCACCCACAGGTTGGTGGGACAGGTTGTTCCTTTTTCCGTGGAGGGAGATTGGACATGGATTTCTGTTTCCACTAATGGCTTTTTAGTTGTAACTTGCAGCAACAGCATGCTGCGTCAGCTCCTCTGCATGCCGTCGCAATATTCTGCATCCCAGAGGAGTCTGAGTCAGCACACAACAGCCAAGGGAATGCATCCTAGAATGCCCGTCGCATTTTTGACAATAGCCGCATATGTGGTTATATTGGCAGGCTGGAACTTCTTTAAATCTGATTGAATTCCATCCTATATATGTAATACTTGATTATTCATTGAATGATGTCATCACCATTATGTCTATTTCCAGATCCTGCATTGTTTGATAACGTCTTTCCTCTCATGAGGGATTTCCAGGTCAATAACTGAACTAATAATAGGATGAGTCACGGATAAAAGCTTTCTGGAAACATTGTAATTCATTGGACTTCATTTGATGTTTTCATTGGTGATTTCCCTCATTGTAAATATGTGCTTCTGGGCCAATTTAAGTCACAATAAGATTACAGAATCATAATGAGAATTATGCCATTTAATTCTCTACATGAATTCTATCTTAATAATTCTTATGTATTTAATTATTCCAGTAGTCCCTAGTAACAGCTTTGATTAGTTATTTTGTGATATTGTTAATTCTTTAATGCAAAATATCTTCAACACTACACAAGAAATACCCAACTTTTACCACAACAATTACTTAAAGCAAACCCCTCATCTTATACTGTAACTACAGTAACAATTTGTTCATGATGCAATCCCAGCACAAGCTTGCAAATCCTGCAACATTGTTCATCTTTTACACTAGTTGGACTAACACTTGGGAATAATATTGTAAGTAAATTTTGTTTTTATGTATATTAAAGTGACTCTAGCTGCTCACCAAAAATGAGAAGCCTCACCTTGTTATTTTGTAATGTAGTCTTGGGGCATTTTGTGGTTTCACATTAAAACCCATCTCATCAGTTTGTTCCTTGTAAAGTTCTCCAGGTTGTCTTAAGTGTTTTGTAGAGTCTTGAACAGGTATTTTTAACAGACCTAATACAAAGAATAAATTACAGCAAGCAGACTTCCTTTTGTGGTCAGTTCCCGGTGCTTTTTTATTACACAATGAATGTCACCATAGGAAAAAGACAGGGCTGTTGGCATGCTGCAACACTTTCTGCACTAGATAGAAAATAATCATGTTCACCATGTCAACCCTGCAGAGAATTCTGCTAGACAGGTGACTAGAGAACTTCTCTTGGCAACACCTCTAAATACTTAAAATTAAAGGATCTGCAATGAACAAGAAGTTCCAGTTAAGTTCAGAAGCTATTTCTTAAAAAAAGACCCTCTATGTTCTTTAATTTGAGGTTTATATTTACCTTCCTTCTTTGTGAATTTAAAAGGTTTTGATGCTCTCCTAAGCATATTGGTTCTTGGGTTCCTCAACACAGACATGTTTCTTTAAATAATTTTTAGAATCCAGAGTTCAGGAGGGTCAGTTGGGGGGGCAATAAAAGGTTTTAGTTTTAATGAAACCTAAGATATCAGTTTTTCCGCTGAAGTTTTTGTTTTACCTGTCAGCTGGAGAAATATGTTGTAATTTGACATTTTTTTTAAGTTGGTTCTTCACTCTTTGGCTTTTCTCAGGGCTCCTTGCGTTTCATATTACACTACATTGGGGTTGTCACATTTATCCACTCTGCCGTTTCCCTTCCTGCAGTTAGTCTTGAGCTGGTTGTGCAGCTGTGTGGATCCAGAGTTCCCAAAGGATCTTTATCTTGTTGTGAAGTGCTGGTTCCTGTTTCATTCCTGCCATTTCCTGCCACTAGTCATTTACTCTCCTAACCAATTATCAATTATTAAATGACATACATGTCATGTTTTACACCCAATACTGATCATTTACATTAATGCCATTGTGTATAGAGTACTGACTCTCTACAAAAATGTTTTATTAAAGTAAATGATACAATACATGTGTACTAGGTACCAATTGTTCAATTCTCAAGAGTTGATTTATTGTAAACTCATTACACAAACCCATTCTTTATGCTACATCATTACTGTTTAGAAAACAAAACCAGGGACCCTAGATTGGGTTTCATAGGCACATTATAACAGAGAGTGAGTATATTCAGTTTGAGTCACAACCCACAGAACTAATTGGATTCCCCCGTCCTCTCTTCAGAAACTCATGGCAACATAACTAGAGCTGGACCATGGAATTCATCATGGCAAATTATCTCAACTCATTAGGGCCAAAGTCATTAGTGAAGCTGTCCAATTAAATGAAAGAACGACACCAGGGAGTTAAAACTAGCTGACTCTCTCTCTCTTGCTCTCTCTCCCTTTCTCTCTCTCTCTCCCTCTCTCTCTCTCCCTTTCTCTCTCCCTCTCTCACTCTCTTTGTTTTGATAAAACCTACTGCCATGACAACAGACGTAAGTAAATACACAAGAGAGAGCAAGAACATGGTTTTCATCTTTGTTTTTTGTTACCTTAGACCTTAGACTTGCTGTTTAATGCAAGATCACTATCTCACTTGACAAAAATACTTTTGAAATGTTTATATCCTAGAAAGTTAACTTAAGTGTGCAAAGTAACAAAATAAAGTTGTCTACAAAGCTTTTTATATTAAGACAATACTTTGTGGATAATTCCACAATAGAACATATTTTCCATGACTTTATCAAAGCTTTGCGTTGAATGTACCAACGTTTTGTTTGGTTTTTTTTATATTTAAATTAATGCCTAATAATTAATAGAAAATGAATATGCTGTATTAAGACCCAGTTTCAGATGTCACAGTGTCACAGTAAAGTAACCACAAGTTATGCTATTGTTAAAATACTTAATTTTGATCTATAATTTAAAAAAAAATTGTGTTTGACTTGTAAAACTTGTTTCTTTATTAAAACAAATGCCACGTTTGTTTAGTAGGTAGGCACTAATGTAATGCAACCACATTTTAACATCTAAATAGCTAGTTTTTACATTTCCAATTATTTATTGAGGCAAGTTATTAAGCTCTTCATATCCTGCAACAATGCTTTGTAAATCAATCTGTGCTTTTCTTTTGTTTAAAGGGAAGCAGTAAATTATAAGACCATCTTTTGAATAAATCCAATAAGGACTTGAAGCTCTACATTCCACTGTGGGTGGCAACGAAGAAGCCTTCAGCTGTTAGTGCGCAGTAATATTGTGTGCTGTGTTTTCCACTAGTGGAAGTCTGTTTCTTTGTTGCGAGGGGATTTCGTGGCAGAGATACAGGAGAGAGGAGAGCGGAGTGCAGCTGAGATGCTGGCGCTATTCTCCCCACGCTGACAGACGCGCTCACTGTGCACATGGGAAGATCAGATCCGCTGTAAAATCTAAAGGTTTAATGCTATGAAACCGACGTCCTGACACCATTTATCATCACCCTGTGCCTCGGTGCCACAATGCAGGAGAGAACGAAGAGCCATGCCGCGGGTGTGTTGCTGACACTGTGCGTAATTTTGGAGGTGAGTCGCGTCCTACCAGCCGGCATTGGCAGTCAAGCAGCAGAGCAGCAAGCGTTATTCTAAGATGTTGAATATTATACACTGTGAATAAACTGCAGTGTTGTAGTTTTGACTGATGGTTGCATGGTTAGTTTGTCGTTTACGACAAGCCGCATAACCTCGTTACTGTATTGTATACATGTATCATGCTGTACCGTTAGGTGCGCCTTTGTCTTTGTGTCCGGTCTTCCTTACAACACAACGGCACTGATATTTCACTACAGCAGACGGTGAAAAGACGCTAAATGTCTATGTGTTGTAACAGTGAAGTCAATGCAGGGGTCCGGTTGTGTATATGAAGCTTTTCTAACTTTATTATCAGGAACGATGCTGTTCTCTGAGCCAATTCAGATGTGTTTAAAACTGCTCTGTTTCTAAATTTCTGTTTTATTTGTGTATTTTTGATCGATGTTTATGACAAAAATTGGTCAGTGTTGGAAGATTATTGGTCTGTACGTTACTGAAAACTTGTTGTTTTGAAGAGGTTTGTTATCACAGACAGTTCGCTTGTATTACATCCTAACCTAAGCTAATGCTTTCTGTCGTAACTTGGGATCTAGTGCAATTGAGCAAGAATGTAAAATAGCTCAGATAAGACCCCGCTTGAAACTTAATGATGCAAATTTCTCATAGGTTTTGTATTTGTAAGTCCTTCTCATCATGCATTTTCAGATCCTCGATCCCCTATATGCATGTGAAAATAAGTAAATTTAAACAAGACTGTTAAATGTGTCATAAATCTGTCACCATATCTAATTCTTACACACACACACACACACACACACACACACACACACACACACACAGTCGTGTGCCTATGTGTAATTATGTGCTCATTTAAGTGCAGGGCAGCTATATAATGAATGACTAAAGTGGGGCACATTTAAACTTGTAAGCCGCCTAAATCACATTTACTAGTACAATGGTAGTGAATGCGAGTGGCATAAAAAATAGACTGTCAGACTGTCTGATTCACCATCTGTTGGATCACTACAGATGTTAATAATTTTAGATAGTTCTAAGCAACAGAGATTATTACTATTATTTAGAAATGATTTGCAGGTGTTCGACTCTTAAGACAAAGAACTTGAAATCTTGCTTGCAGTCCAGTAACCACGTTGTGTAACCAGGCATGTTTTAACTTAATATGACCTTTATTCCCATCTGTACAATTTTAGATTTTGTCCATCTAATTATAACCATTGTTGTAACTGTCTGCATTAATTACTCTAGAGAATCAAGCTTCTCTGTTTTTGTTGCTTTGACTTTTCAGAGAAATGCTCTGACCATATTGATTCCCATCACTTCATTCTGTGACTTTGAGAAAAGACATTTATTATAGATTTCAGGATCAGTTCGAAGTTGACGGAAAACAGCAGGGAGTTTGATTTAGCATTGTGCATGCCTTGTAGCACTGATGCGAGGATTTGCACACTTGGCCCTTTAAATCTATATTTACCAAAGACAAAGGTATTAGCCTAATGCTCACTTAACACCAGCTCTGTCCACTCAGATTAGCCCTCGCTAACTCTCTTTTGCCGTTGTTTATTGAACAGCAGCCAGTGTTGAATGAGAGCTCGTGTTAGGGGCGTAAAGTATGATGTAGACTGTGAATGCCCCACCGTCAGTGTTTGCCTTTGGATTGATGTGTGTTGTGAGACCACTGATTGTAACAAAGAAGGGCTGCAGGGAGGTATTGGAACACATGCTCAGTAAACAACCATTAACATTCAATCAATGTAAGAACTGGCTATGTTTGTTTAAAAGCACTGCTTGTTTGTGTCTGTGATTTTCAGATTGTTGTTTATGTTTGACAACCGTCTGTCTGTTCAGTCTATCAATAACCATAAAGGTCCTTTATCACCCAAAGTATTGTTGATATAAGTCAATATAAGTAAAGATATGTAATTTTCTTTGATAAGTAAGTTCAGCCCTCCAATAGAAAATTGCTGGCTTGTTTGTGTAGATAAATATATTCAGTATTATTTTCCAATGAAAGCCATGCTGCTGTGAATATCACTGTGTAAAGTAGGCTTTGTATAAAACTGCTGGTATGCCAATTTTTAAACACCGGTCCTATTTTTTACCAGCATGTAAAGCAACCAGCCATTATGCTTTATAGTACCTGTTGGTTAGGGATGCATTTATCTTAATATAAGTTTGTACCGCAATAATAAGCCAGTATGGGTGAAAAAACTCATTTCACAGCAGCGTCTTCAATACAGAAAGCATAAAATGTTTTGAAAGACATCACTACAAACATCTTTTAGTTTTATGAGGGATCCCAGCCTCCATATTTACTTCAATCATTTCCATTTTATGTTTCAAACTAAAGAATATTTTTTTGGAAGAAAGAGTGGGAAGTTGATTGGTTGCTGGTTTAAAAGATAACAGCGTTTAGGTTTGTGTGTTGCGTCTCAATGTCCAGCAAGGCTTCTTTTACCAAATGTTACAGCTGCCCTGCACTAGCAAGCAAAGATCACATGACCACACAAGAGGCAGAAACAATTAGAGCATTTGCAATTCCTTGCGTGTATTATGCCTTTATGTAGGTCCAGAGCTCTGTTGCATAATGAAGAGCCTGGCATTATTCCCTTTGTTGGTAGTAACATTGTGTCTCTACCCAGAATGCACGTCTCCAGTCCTCAGCATTCATACTCATTCAACAAACAACAGATTGAGAAAATTATTCTGTTTCCTCCCAATGGTTTTCCCCAGAGAGACAGGGTTGTAATTTGATTGAATTCAGGCCTGAAGCTAGCATCACTATGCAGCGACGCAACAAAACAAAAAGCCTTCTGGATTCTTTGGAACAGAAATGTTAGCTGAGACTGTTTTGATGCATACAACAGTAGTTGCAAGCTCTGTGCCATCACAGTATAACCCTGAACAAAAACCGTAAATGTTGTTTTTTTATTTTTAAATATCATTGTGCAGGTGAATCACACTAAACCTGTCAAAAAGTCACCCATCTTCCACTGTAGTATTGTTTACAGGCTTCTACCATGTTTGTCAGCATTACATAAGTCAGATCAATTTTGGCTTTGAAGAAAAACAATTGCAACACCCTGTGACCTAAGTGGTAAATTAGCCAGTGCAAAGTAAAGAGTCTTGACCTGTGTGACAGATAATTGCTTTGTGCTGACCTTTCTCTCAAACTTAAATCTCTTTAATGCTCCTCTTCCTCAAGTCAGGTAATGGTGAAATGTTTGGATAACATGATGTTCTGGATAATTCTACTTGCATGTAAATTTGGTGTTCCTGTGTAACAGTGTGACTTTATGCCAGCAGTCAGGGTCTGCATAACTATTTCAGACTGTATTTCATTGCTTTTATAAAACGTGATCTTCAGCAGCACGTATAACTGCCTAAAGCAACGCAGAGAGTGTGTCAGTGGTAAACTAATAACACCAACAGAGCGCTTAGCGGGATAGAAAATTCCTTGTACGGCACAAATTGTTCCTCACAGCAGGTATTCAGAACTCGGATTTGCTGGTGTATCCTTATGCTGCCTCTTCAAAAACCAAAACCTGCTCTCATGAATGCAAGATTATTGATTTAAGTAACGGTTTTGAAATTGCAAACATTTAGCCACTTTTGAACCCTAGTAGGTGGTAAGAGAACAGTACGATTGCTGTGTTTGCTGTTAATATAATCCCAGGGTATCAAATACCATTCGTCATGCAAATTCAAAATGTTAGACTTGTAGGCAGCACAGTTTGGTTGTCTAATACATATTCATCACAGTCCAAAATTGCTTGGCAAACACACGGATAGCAGTGTTTCAGATCAACACTGTAAACAGTCTGTCAACTTTGACTTTTCTGTTGTTGAAAGTGTTACTCATCTGAGTGACTAATTCTTAAATAAATAGTTTCACATCATACTTTATACACATGTACTTCCAAATACTTTAAATATAGTGCATCAAACAGACCACTTTTCTGCACTTTTAACAGACCACTTTCATATACGTACTGTGTGGTGCTTTCTGTTCTTGGACTATTTCCTCAAAAAAGTGCCTCTTGTGTTCTGTACAATCCAAGGTTTGGAATGACACGAGGATGAATAAATACTGACAGCATTTTTATATTTGAAGGAAGTTTCTTCTTTAAACAAACTCCACTGACACCAAATTTCCTTGGTCATCTTGATGTTTGGTACTTACTTTCCCTTTTCCCCCTAAAATTCCCCTTTGAAAGCTGCTATTCTTTTAGAAAGTTCCATCAATCTCCCCTTCACTGTTTCCTTTTATTCCACGGTCATCCGTCTGACTGGATGCTGGAAGAATTTACAGCAACTTCCTCTCTGGCAGACAAACACCTTTCTAATGGCCTGGCTCAGGTCAAAAGGCATTCTTCAGTGTAATGATGAAGCTCCTTCATCAGCTGTCTAATGGCAGGCGGCTGAGGGATGTTGGGTGAAGTGTATTGATTATGGAACTGACAGGCTATGCTGCACTCTGTCATAATGGATGAATGAGTCTCAGTGTAATGGGATGTAGAAGAATGTTCGCCTCCTGGAAGCATGGGCAGGGAAATGGGCTGTTTATACCCAACTCTTTATCCGGTTAGATGCAGAAAACCACATCTAAAGCTGCAAGTTTCAGCAAATGCTGCCAAACAAAGCTCAAGCTGGACTAGAGAGAACTGCCACAGCAATCGTGGTAATGGCCAGTTTGCAAAGCGAGATGTAATTTTTAGGACACAGTCTTGCTAATTATGAAAATTGTTAAGAAAAGACATGAAGTTGTCCATTAAAGTTTATGCTTTCTGTCATTTCTGTCTTGTAACAGTTACAGTTTGTAGCTTTGTATATATATTTACAAAGTAAGCATTACACTTAAGGTTGCTAAAACTAGCAATAGCATACTAATTAAATAGTTCATGACTGAATTATGTCAACCACTAATATATTCAGCTTTAAGTGGGTTGGCATCTCATTATTTATCTCATCATCTCATCATTATACCTACAACTGTAAAAAAACAACACAAAACCAAAAAAATGGATGCCTTTCAGGCAGGTTTCATCATCCTGTGTTGAGGCTTTGCAGCCCGCATGTGTCCTTCTGCTGTACGGTGGCTTTTGTTGTTTATTTTCACGTTACGTTCAATTCATTCTTTGCGCTTCCCAATGTTCACCAAAGCATGAGAAACCGTTTCCTGCTGGAGGTCGTTATTTATTTGGATAAAACTTAAGACTCAACATGGCCTCTGAAGACCTTTAATACTGTAGAACATGAGCGAGCAATCGGCTCAACTGCTTTCATCTGCAGTTCATTTCCTTCATCCTGTTTGTTAATTCCTCTTGGATCGATGACCTCAGAATCCAGAACAAGTTCTTGTAGCTGTTCTTAAGAATTCTAACCTCAAATGGCTTGACCTCAGAGAATTTACAGTGTACAGTGTGTGCTTTCATGGTCTGTTTGAATTATGTGTTGGAACAAAGTATTAAATTATTCATATAAATTATTTGTTATTGTATTGTTTATTTTTCTGTGTATCTCATGATGCAAAAAAAGGAAGAAATGTAATTATTACTAATCAGTTTAAATATATTGTTTTGTCTTCATTTCCAATAATATATTTTCTTCTTTATTGCAGTGCATAGATGCAAAGAAGTATTGCTGGTATTTTGAAGGAGGTTATCCAATTTATTTCATGTAAGTACAATTACTTTTATTTGCAAACTGTCTCGGTTTAATTCATCATCTAAAGACAGAAATTTGTTTACCGCCTCTGCTATTTTATTATACTCAAGCATGCCTGCATCCACAATTACCATACATTACCTTCACAGATCTCATTATGGGCTGTGTTATGTTCTCATGACTGGCCTTATTGGCCTGACCCAAGAAAAACTGACATCGCCTTGAAGTAAAGCCGCCATCTGTCAAGCTTTATTCATTAACACTGTGTTTGCTTGTAGATGGAAAGCTAACACCTAGGTAATGAGGGAACGCCAGCCCATTCTTTCCAGCCACAGGAAACTAAACACACAGAATGTGTAGCTTAAGTTAAAGCAAAGATCCCAAATCTGCTTTGTTAGTATCTGAAAATACAATAGAATGCAATGCATAGAAATTTATCAAAGAGATAGCATTCATGCTGTGGCCTTTTTAACTGTCAGCATTCAGCATTTTTTGGTCTTCACCCAGCTGTAACTTGACAACTGTGCTGATACACACTGTCAGAGATACAGGCTTGCCTGAAAATGTTAAATGAAACTAAGCTTTCAGTTCACTAAGCCTATATTAATCCATATTTCCACACTGCCGTTTCACTGCCCTGCACACAAATATGACAATAAACAGATAAGCACCAAGGTTAGTGTTAGATAAACCCTATCATGTATAACGAGCAAACGTCAAGGAATAGTTAAGCCACAAATAACCGCTATCATCATTCGCTCACCTTCATATCTTTTAAAAATCCTGTGACTTCTGTCTTGAAACATGGAATGTTATTTATAGTAGAATGTCCTAGATGCTCTTTTCTATAGATGCTCTTTTTCTGTACCGATCTTTTCTAGACGCTTCTATTCTATAAAGTGAATGGTGACCATGACTGCAAGATTTAGTTCAAATTTATGTATGACTTGATAAGAGACATGTGAGGTAAAAATACATCATGCACAATTGTATGACACTTTTTGTGGGGCTTGACAGCCACTGGCGCCCATCCATTTTTCTCATATGAAAGTGAGCAGTGTTGACACACCATGCTTGAGTTCCACCAAAAATTTGAACTACATGAGGATAAATAACTGATAAAAATAGATTTTTTTGGTGAACTATCTCTTTAAAAGCACTGAGCTTTGAAACTTCCTGAAGAATCTCACTGAGAGCCTGTAAGCAGTTGGAAGCCCTCAATTATAATGCTGCATGTTTCTCTCTGTTCGTAACAAGCACACGACTTGAACAAATTGAACATCCTGTTGCTTGCTTTTATCTCTGAATGATATCATACCTGCAGTTGTATTCTTTTGGGGTAACTGATTGCATGGCTTTGCGATGTGGTCTGAAGATAATGTAGGATAATGTAGAGTTTGCTGCAGTGTAAAGTAGAGGACTGGTAATTGAGTGCTTGCACTGTCTACATTTAAGATAGCAAACACTTCAGGAAACCTAAACCAAGACTGACAGAGAAGTTGGTCCAGAATTTTTATGTTTTCTCCTGTCCTTGTTCTACAAAGTCCATTTTCTGTTGATTGATTGACAGTTTCTCACACTGAATAAAAAGGCAAAACTTCTGGTTCTAGTTCTTAAAACTTAAACCCAGACACACTGTCTGCATTGCTATAGAATTCAGCTCTGATTAGTAATGCTGTGTTTGCAATGCACTTCCTTTGTGACTGGAACACTTTGTGTAAACATCTAAACAATAAAGTATGGAAAAATCTACAGTATTGTAACAAATGCCATTGTTTAAAGATCTCTGTAACAAGTCATATACGAGCATTAGAAACATGTGGTCTGAATTAGTCATAGGAATTGAGTTGTGTCACATTAAGTTGGGATCTAAAGAGCTCGCCTGCATCTTCAGACAAATGGCTTTAGGTCTTAAAGCAATTTCCAAGTTATTTGCAGTCAAACATAGCACTGTCTGAAATATTATTTTCAACCTGAGGAAAAAAATCAACCACCCTGAAAATGTATAGTGGATCTACAAATATGTAAATTGCATGTGGCCTTCTTCAAATGTTTAATCAAATTTTAAGTTTCAACATCCGGTTCAAAGGATTCTGTATTGTGTTTTTGTTCTACATGGTTTTCAGAAGAATGTGCTGAGAATTGTGGCTGGTGACAGGTATCAAAACAGATACAGTACGGTCCTGAAAGATTTGTATAAGCAACAGGACATATGTGAGGTTTATACAATGTTGTGTGCAGATTCTGTTCTTTAGGCATTTAAAAGCTTTCAGTTACAAAAATTGCAAAAATAAATTGTATTTATGTGGCCCCAAAATAAAAAAGTTTACTGGACAGCAGACAATGGAGGTTATTCCCATAGAAACAGTCAACACTGAGTTCCACAAGCATGTGAGGACTTAAGAAAAAACATGTAAAAAAGCTGAGTGGACTTTGTGACTAGACAGACCATAAGAAGCCTCAGAAGACGAAATGAAGTTTTACAAAATTGCAACATCAAAGCTAAGGTCTAACCTCATAGAAACACACTGGAGGGATTTGAGGCAAGCAGCACTTGCTTTAAAACATCACAGAGTTCAAGATCTGTGAGGTGAAGTATGTAACAATTTCTTCAAATGGATTTCTTTGAGTGATTTCAGCCAGTAGACATTGAGTTTGGTTAAACAACACAATTGCGTTCATTTGCGTCAATCGTTTCGGACATTTCAATGATAATTTATGCTAATTTGTTCCACAATACATAATTCCATAATGAGTTAATACATTTGGTAAGTGTCCCAATTAAAACAATATTTATAGCAAATTCTCCATAATTCATGAAACTGTATCAAATAGTTTCTTACAACTATTTCATGAGGTGGTGATTTTGTATGACGTAATTTGTATGATGTAATGTGTATGATGTAATGAAGAACAAGCATGAAGGTCCACCCCTAAACCCACCCCAAACTCTATCCATTATTGGGGACAAAACCACATCATATGGAAACATTCAAATGCGTTGGTACAAATTTATATAAATTAGCCTAAAATGTATTTTGAGGTTATGTAGTCTAAGTCTCTAACAGAGCTTTCTGCTTTGCAACAGTGATGTTTTCAGGGCAGTGCGTATATTTCCTGCTAAACTGTATATATTTATAGGCAGATCCAGGTTTTTTTTTGATGAGTCGGCTTGTTCTTCCATCCCCATCCATTTACACCCACCCCTCTTTAAAGATTTAACGCTTACATTAGGGGCTGAGGTGCCCTTTTCAGATCTGATCTCAGACTGTTCAAGACAGGCCCCGCCATGCTGCACACCAGAACATAAATCACCGCCTCACAGTGTCATAAATGCCTGTATTCAAATACGATTCTGTCATGTGGCCGTGATGGTGAGATATAAGGGAGGTCTAGAGCCACATCCTTGATGTTTGCACAGCAACACAGAGTGTTTTGCAGCTTTATTTATCATCAAGTCAAGGGCATCAGAGACTCAGAGACTTGTTCTGTGCTTCCTTTACTAGAATAACACAGCCATCAAAAGGACTTTAAACCACTTGAGACAAAAGGTGAAATAGCATAAGGAAAACGTTTCCACTTTCCATATATTTGTACATATGTGACCCATGCTGGCAAAATGAGTCACAATTAGTACATTTTCAGGTAAAATGATGTATGATTTGTTTGTAATTTAAAAAATTAAAATGAACCACACCTGTCTGAAACATCGACCATCGAAAAGATGATTTCTAATGATTTCCAATTCTTATTAAAAACAAATAAATATTTAGATAAGTTTCCCCTTAAAAACAAACAAATACAGATGACAAATAAAGACATACAGAGCACATATTTAGGTCAAATATTTGTTTGCATGATGTAGCTGTAAGACACATTACAGCCTGTTGTGGCCAAGAGCTGCCCACATACACAGAAAAAGGACATGTGATTGACATGTAAAGCATTTAGCTGACATTTGTTTTAGGGGCGTTTATAGCACCATTTTAGTGGTGCCATTTAGGGCCGGGTTTATCTAAAGACATTTATACCACAATGATAGATTACTGTAGGAAATTAATGATTATTTTACAGTCAATGCAGAAACAGTACATACATTTCTGCAGAGATATAGCA
Organism: Yasuhikotakia modesta; assembly: GCA_036877545.1. Lineage (NCBI taxonomy): Eukaryota > Metazoa > Chordata > Actinopteri > Cypriniformes > Botiidae > Yasuhikotakia > Yasuhikotakia modesta. The sequence goes on along the minus strand of JBAJNP010006343.1, from coordinate 9,596 downwards.
AGTTAATGCTAAATGAGCAGCTGTTTGCTCAAGCAGTTTGCCTCATCTATTTATAATCAGTCGTTTTCAGAGAGCACAATACAGCCAATAACAAAAGAACAAGAAGCTATGATTAAGATTTGATTGGCCGTTGTCTTTGAATATGTGGTATTTAAGGCGTTACATGTTTTACAACAGTAGCTGGTTTGCTGCCAAAAACATTACTGTGAGTGGCTTGTTAGATCCAACCATTAATCTGATGTCTTTGAATAAGATCACCTCTTTTATTCATGTGTTTATATCGTCGTTGTGTGCACTGACATCCATTATTGATTACATGGGGCTTATATGGTGCATGTCAATTTTTAAATATAGATCATAACTTTGCTTTGAACATCTTTAGATATAGATATGGCCTTCCTCTATAATTTATCAAGGCTTTCGAAGAGTTAGTCTACAGCCTTGCAGTTTTCAATTGGTAGAAATTTATATCAACACAGAAGGGATTTCATACATAAAAATAAATAATGTTGAACATCAAAGTTTTCTTGCAAGACTTATTTTAAAATAACCAAATGGGTAACACTGTTTTGACAAGTTACAAAAGGTGTAATTCAGATCTGATTATATGCATTTTTATTATTTGTGCATGAAATATGTCACATGTTGGTTTAATGTAAGATCTTGCCTCATGTGCTCTTATGCAATCGCACATCTTTAGATCTTTTGAAGGATATGGTATAAACATGCTTAGTGTGATACATTTAGTATACAGAAGTATACAGTGTGGCAAATGTTTTAACAGAAGTGTGGAAGGCTTGTATAATTGAAGTATGTATGATGCTAAATATTAACTGCAGGTATGCACTCATTTTAATCTGAATTTAGCAACATTAGAATCCATAGAACACTAGAACTGAGGGTAAGATGTAGGAATTAGTGCAGGAAACTTTTCTGTGCACATAAATTAAAACACTTGTCCAATTAACAAAACCCAATGTAAACCCAATAGATTTCTAGTCTTCCTCAGAATTTCACAGCTGATGGAAATAGAGACATGCACAATCCATACAGTCTCTGCTGATAAAAAGGGATTTAGCCTTGATGGCCGCCAAAAGCAGCCTCTTCACTTCAGTAGACACATTGACCTTTGCTGTCTCTTAACTTTGAGGCATGAGGGCCGTCCTTAAGGCCAGCCTGGGTTCATCCTCTGTATCAGTTCTTTAAAGCTGAACAATGGCAAATGAAGCCACTCCAAGCACTTGATTCAGTCCATTGACCCTCCGTGCTTTGAATAGATTTCTATATAAGAAGGGCTCAGCAATGGTTTCTCTTGGATGTTTCTCTCATTCTCTCTTCACTGTCAGCTCTCTGTGGAGAAAAATGGTCTTGGCTGTTGACCTGAGGTTGTTTCATAATTGCCATGTTCTTCAGCAGAGCATATTCTGTTGAGTTTGTCTGACTTTGTATGGCTTTCATGTTTCTGTTTTGAGGATATGGATCACAGAGCTTTGGTTTACAGATGCTTATTCGTATATAGTACTTGAAATTCATCCTTGCTTTTTTTAAAAAATTAGCTATAATTTTTAGTCAATAAAAGTCAATAAAAAATAATGAAAGTATTTTAATTACATAGTGATTATTTTAAATAATGTTTTATGATAAAATCTGCTGAAATGTAACATATATTTGGAAAGAACAAATAAGCTTTAAAATAAGCTTTTTTTAAGCTTTAAACGCTTAAACACTTTAATGTTATTAAATGAATATTTATAAGTGTAATATATTTATTACAACCAATTACTGTATGCAGTATGTATGGGACACGCATTATATACTGTCAGACACACAAAGGACTTTGTATCCATGAAGGGTGACACATTTAGGTGGACAATAAACTTTCAATTAACCTTTTTCGTCTCAGAACCGCCTGTACCAGAGGAGGCCGAGCAGAACCGGCTCCAGAAACTTGATCCTTTGGTGTAAGCGGGTTACAAACATAGATTTTCTGTGGGTCAGCGGGAGATGTTCGGTGCTGAGGTGGCGACATTGAAGGTGTGAATGCAGAGAACTGATGCATAATCATTAAATGATCAGGGTATTTAGACCAAGATTGTATTACATGAAACTGGCTAAATCCAGTCAGGGCTGTCTAATTCAAAGGCCACCATTAATGCCCTGTTGAATGGCAGATGCTTCTAATACATAGTGCATATTATGAGCGCATAGCTTACAGAATACCATTTAGGATGTAACTGATGCCTTTATAGACAGTGTGACTTTGTCAGTGACTTTGCCATCACAACTCTCTGAACAAAGGGTGTAAATAGTAAAACTCAATGCAAACTGCCATGCTCTCTAAACAAAAGGGCATCAACTCATTTTTAAAGTGACCCTCAATTAGACATGTTCTGTTAAAAGGTCATGAACAATGGGTAATTAATAATTTTACACTTCCAGCATTTACACATCATGCCCATGTGTCACAAGCTTCGAATGTTATATTACAATTTCAAAACAACACAAAAACATTTAAGTTTAAACAACTGTATAACAAATCCCTAGCAACCACCCAGAACACCTTAGCAACCACAAAACTCCCTGGCAACCACTGTTGACATGTTCCTCAAATTTTTTAAACATGTTCTTCAACAGTTGGTTTCCGTTATGTTAAGGCTAGAAATGTTAACCTTTACACATGACAGTTTTTGATATTTCTGTTACACTGCGAGTCGTGATACAGTAGGACATATCAAAGGCTGACACAAAAAATGGAGTTGATTGTGTTTCATGTCTCTGACTCATTTTGTTTGTCTCCGTTGAAGGATGGAGACAGATTGGTGGTTTCTGTTGGCACTGGACTGTGAGATTAACTACTAGGGCTTCCACCAGCACTTTGATCACAAGCGCACTGGCTCCAGCTGTGTCAGGCAGATGGTCTTGCTCTTATCACGGTATTAAGAGCTATTGGAATGCGACTTTCCCATACTAAGATTCTGTTAGATTTGATGGCCATGCTTATCTGTTGTGTGGATGGCTGAATCAGATGGTTAGTACATCTCATGGCCAAATAACTTTTTAAGAGGTTTAATTTTGATGCTCCAGTACAGATGGGAGCATTTTTGTTGTTTATGGTACAACTAGGCTGGAGGACATCTGAGGTAAAAAGCCATTGGATTTAATTGTCTTTTAAAAGTAAGTGGCAACAAAAATCACCTAAACATCTGTTAAGCTATATGGAGTGCAGACGTAATAATAATACATTATGAAGATATATTAAAGGTTATTGACTTCTGTAATGATTAAAAGGAGTTAAATTGGTGCGCTAATATGCACAAATGTTCTTGCTCCATCAATGTATTATATTATATACCACATTATAAAATATAATATGTGTGAATCCTGTAAATGCGTGTGACTAATATGAGGTGGATTATTTAGAGGCTAGTACTCCATTAGTTAGCCCCCGCAGCATTTCAAAGCCCTGACATCTTGACACCTGCTCCAATCCAGCCATCCCCTTAAGATATGAGAAGTTTCAGAGAAAAACTAGCTAGCACCCTGCTGCTAAAATCACATTGTGTCAAAAATGCTTTTTTGAACCTTTGCTCATACTTTAAATTAAGCCAAAACAATGTTTGGACCTCCATATCTATTTTACCAGTAGGTAGTTTCAGAACACGTTTCCCAATTAAGAACAAATAATTGGTGTATTTTGCCTTTTTAAAATATGGAAAAGGTTTGATTAAAGATGAGATTTGTACTATAATTAAATGAATTGCAGGCTGTTCTGCTCCATTAGGCTGAGTAACGTCATTGTTTTTTATTAAGTTATTTTTAAAACATAATTTGTATTAAGTTATTGTTTACTGAGAAGGCAGGAAAGGTTATGTCTTAATTTGTTGTTACACACAGCTTGTATATAGAACTCTATTTCTGCACTCTACATTGTATTTTATTACCAACAAACACATTTTTCATTACATAAGATAATTTACAAAAAGTAGCATTGTTTAAAATGTAACAAGCAAAAGGCTTAAATGTCAATGAAATGACACGCCATGCTCTGGTAAACAAAAGGTCGCAGGAGATTTGAAAACCGTTTATATCCACTCAGGTTGGTTTGCAGGCTTTAAACTTTTGAAATATTTTAATTAGGTTCTCACTAAGTGTGGACTTGGGTATTCCACTGGTAGCTAACAATTTTAGGTGCGGAAAATTCAGAGAGTAAATTGAGTATGTGGCACATCCACACGCTCTTAAACAGCTTAATTCAGCTGGAGTGGGTTCTATTTGCGTTATCTCCCCTGCTGTGTGGATAACAAAACTGGTTTGAGTGCTTCTGGACTCAATCAGAAACTCGTCTGTCCACTTCACTTAAAAGGTGACCGGCCCAAGTATGCTTTGAATTCTAAACGAAGCCCTGATAATATGATAACATATCACATATCAGGCTCACGTGGTATTTGCAGTCTGTTTTGTATTTCCTACCCTGATTTTTCTTGTAATTTTACAGAATTGATGTAAAATTACATACAGTAAAACCAAACACTTTGTTTGGTAGCTAAATATCTATATAAAAAAACATATAAGAGTTAATACTGTATAGAACCTAGACATGGGTTCTAGATCCTCATAGTTCTGTGTGGGCCTGAATTTAAAATACAAATAAGGCAATTACTCAACATTAAACGTAACCACACTTAATTTGAATAAAGTTACTGTTACTGTGATTTTCTTATATGATTTTTCAAGACAGGAACCAAACAAGATAAAGGAAGTAGAGAAAGTGCTCAATATGGAAGTTGTGTTTTGTTTACAGCTAACTGTTTAATTTTAATTCAGCTTTTCACCACTTTAAATTAATTTCTTTCAGGTGTCATTCAGATTTTGTAACAGGCGTTGTGTTGTTGTGACAGTATGTTGATGCTGTTTGGTCCTCATTTGGAGGCAATCATTTTCCCCACCGCGCCATTAAGTATGCTAATACATCAAAGTAATTCTAACGGAGCTCATTTCTTTCTTCCAACCCCTCTGCTCATTTCAAAATATGGCACAGCTTAAAGAAACCAGTGCTTTCAGAATGGCTTAATACAGAAAATAAAGTCTTGTCATTCAAATTAATGTGGCGCTATCTGAATACAATTCCCCTCATGTTTCAAGTGCTGCTTTTGAGAGCTGAATGGCTTCGGGTTTCCAGAGCCTCAAATTTGTTGGATGTTTAGCCTTTTTGATGTTCTGTTCTCAACAAGTAAGCTTTATTTCTGCTTTTATGTGCCTCTTTGATTACAGAGTCTAAGTCACTAGCAAGCTGCTGTTGAGGTAAAGCTCGCTGGCAAAACTGCCTTTGATTCAACCTCCCTGTCACTCTGTCATTCGGAAGCGCTCACTCGGGAAGAGAACGACTTCTGCAGCTAATCCCTGTTTTATCCTTCAGCGTGTTCTCCGCTCGCCTGTCACAAGGTGGAATGCTCAATGAAGAAACGTTCATTAAATATGAAATCGGTGCACTTCTTAGGCTGTGGAGCTTTTTGTCTTTCGCTTTTTTCGTCAGTGTTTCAGACCACTAAGAAACATTCGCTATTTAGCCAGAAGGTAAAGGTTATACGTTTAGAAAGGTCTGTGCCTCGTGTACTTCTAGGAGGAAAACATTATGCTCAAATGCTTTTTAGTGAAAAAAGATTAGGAAAGGTAGAACTGAACATTGAAAAATGATGCCTGATTCATTCAGTAACATCAATAATTTCTATTATATTTCATTTAATAGAGCTGATACCTGCAGCTGTGATGCTAATCAGTTTGTGATCCTCAACCAGAGTAAGGCTGATAAATTAAGCCGCAATCTTGATATATTTCTTAAACATATTTACACATCATTTACACATTTACTTCTATTAACAATTTACTGTTTCATTCAGTTCCATTGAGATGTTACACTATATCTAAAACTTTATGCTACCCTATATTTGTGGAGTTACATTTGTTTCTTCATGCATACTGTTTACAAGAGTAAAATGAGTTATAATTAATATGGTATTCATTGCAGGTAAGAAAAACCTCCAGAAGGCCGGTTTATTAGATAACATAATGAGGCTCGGCCTTCCAACCAACAACAACATGCAGCGGGTGTGGCCAAACTATTGCATCAATAAAGAGTGACCAATAGAAATAAGGCTATTTTACTTCTGTTATAGAGCAATATATAAATAGCTACTACCTCCAAACAGTCTGCATGCTTACATTATATTGCAAACAACAGCAATGCAGTCCTGTTGTGTCCACATTTGTGCACATGGATAGATTGTTTCTAATAGTAGATTTGCAAGGAAAAGCTTGTTTTATTTAAATCCCAATGCTTTGTGTTCTGTGATGTTGTCTAATTGTGTTCATTCATGTTTAATGAATAAGAGTGCTCAGACTATAGAATTACACTTGGATCCATAAATCCTCTCTTAATGGCAAAGCGTGATTGTGGCAATTTCAGTCTGAGCAATGAACTCCCACAAGACATATTTTGAGTGGGAGCACTATCCAGGATCACAAATGAAGCTGAGCTAGGTTATATTTATTAAAAGGGAAAAATCTGTCATTGTTATAAAGCACACAATATTTACATTTTGAAAAATATTGACACTGTTCTTTGTTCATACAAAGTGAATGGGGACTAAACACCTACCTTAACACACACACAACAATTGGACAATGAGCAACTACTGTCAATGCATGCATTAGTGTGTGGTGTAGTCAATAGTGTTCACTAAATAGATATCTATGGGGCTGCCTCTGTTGTCCTGGAAACTGAATGTTGGTTGGTTTTCCCTTAATGGCATGGAAACATTGTGTCTCTTTTACTCATTGCTAATTCATTAGTTCTACAAGATGCTGGGTTTGTTATTTTTCCTGATCATAATGCATGCAGCAATCTGCGTCTTGGTTGTTAGGAACGATAAACAATTATTGCTTCTTGACATATTCTATCAGTTTCCTTAAACAAGGTATTTTCAGTTTAAACAATGCACTGATGCACAAGCTAAGATGCAGCAACAACATGCACTGATGCTTTCTTCAGAAAAAACATTGTTTGATAGGGAGAGTATTAAAAAAGTCCCCAGGGGTGCAGTCACCATAGAGACATCAGCTAGCATGAGCAACAGGGTTCACCTCTGCACCCCTGAGACTTCTAAAGCTAAAAACTAATAAAAGCAGATGCGGGCAACCAGTCCACCTTTTCCTGTCATAAATGGAGAGAAATTCCAATCACTTTAGCGCCCTGATTGCAAGAACAGACATTACAGAAATTTCTAAAAGTAAATAGGCTGTATTTGCCTAATTTTAAATGTCTCGCGAATTGTTTTTGCACATAAACATAAACTTTTTTGACCAACACTGTATATAAATTAAAACAGTGAAATGTTCTGCTATTTATGACAATAACCTGTCATGTGTTAGTGATTACTATTTGCACAAACTCTGTAAAATGATCCACTGCATTCAGAGTAAAATTCAGCTAGCGATTATTAAGTTAAATTGCTGCAAAAACAACTGAAAAAAATCATCATTTTAAAGAAACTAGCATTTCAAACGAATGTGTTTTAGTTTCAAATCCCCTTGCCTCATTCATCATTTCATATGCAGGCTGATATCAGACACACATCAGACTCTGATTCTGACCTGTCATTAACTCCCCCACTCTGTCTCACAGATGCCGCTCATATGAGGATTGCTGTGGGACACGCTGCTGCGTTCGAGCTCTTTCCATACAGAGACTCTGGTATTTCTGGTAAGTATGGTTAAAATAACATAACATGCTTAAACACTGTATCTTAACCCACCTTAGTCTTATTTTTCAGGTCAGTAGGTCATAAGTATTTTTTGCTAACTGTTTGCATAGCAACAGAGTTAAGAGTTTGCCTCACTTTTCTTATCCAATAGGAAGTCTGTTCACCTTCATAGACTAATGACTTTGCCAGAGACACTCAGAGACAAAGGGACTAGTGGGTCATTTATTTATAAGCTTTAGGTGTTCACGCAGGTCTGATAGCATCAACCTCATTCTGTCTTCATGTTTTCCTGTCAACTCTTCAGGCATCAGCATTCAGACCACCTCTCTCTTACACGGGGGGGCTTATATGGCCCCTCTGATTCAGTGCACAACACTACAAGTGTATTTGTGTGACAGCATCAGTTTACCTCAGTTATACCTCTGATGTCTTTATGATAGTCTTCTGACTTGTTAGGTTTTCCCCCAAACATAAATGTTTCTGGAATGTTTTCATATTTCTAAAAAAAGCTTGACTCTGTGAAAACAAAGAATAGCAGTTCTTTGTTCTATTGAGATGCTTGGTTCAGAAGAACATTCAGAAGAACATTATTAYAAGAATATAAATTGACCAAAATTTAATTGTGAAGTTGTTAATAGTGTTACACATTTAACATTAGGGTCTCTGGGACCCCAATATTACAGTCAAATCTGTAGAATGTGAGGTTGAAATAGCCAAAATAGTCTAACACACAAGCAAGATACACAGCTGCTATCAGTTGAAGTTGCAATTGATCAGTGGTTATTTTAGAATATTGTGTCAGTTAGTTATTGGCTCTTTCCTATAGGCTGTTGCTGATGATGGGCGTGCTCTTCTGCTGCGGTGCAGGATTTTTCATTCGCAGACGGATGTATCCATCTCCTCTCAGTGAGGAGCCCGCCTTTAACGTGTCATTCACCAGACACCCTGTCAGCACACCAGGTGACTGTTTCATTGGCTTTAATTCACACGTGTCATTATGTTCTCCTGAATACATCAATCTGTATGCTGTAGCTAATGGGGTTAATGTTTAGCCTAATGATTAAATAGCACTAGCTATTTGTTTTAAGTTTAGATACAGTTGTGCTACATCTTAGAAAATAATTTGACTACCATTTGCTTGTAAATAAAATAAAATTTACTAAGCTTGCTGATGTATTTTTAGTGCTTATTAGAAAATTATATAATTAACTTAACGCAACATAATGTTCAAACAAAAGTTTTTGAGTTACAGTTAGTTAGTGAATGCTAACTAACACTTTAAAGGTTCTGTTTTGCTTAGTATTAAACAGGACATATCTGTTTTATTTAACAGATTATCTAGCCAGTAGTTTCACTAGAAAAATTCATACTATGATACCAAAAGATGACAATCATTTCATGGCCTTTTGATAAACTTGAAATACACTTTCTGATTTTTTTTCTCAGTGTTAGTTCGACAGTTATTATTAGTCTGTTGTTGCTGGAAACTGGGTTTGGTACCTCACCATAGACTTGATTTATTTTCCCATCTCTCTGTGCCAAACAAGCAGAACATTGCAAATGAACCATTCTTGAATGCGAACAGTTACATTGCCAACATATGGCCAACAACATCCCGCTGTTCTGAATAGAAGCAAACAATATTTGTGGCCAAAAGTTTTTGTAAATTGGTTTATTATTGTAAGCTGCTAGCTATTTTTTATACGTTTGGTGAATTATTACAAAATCTGCTTTAAATAGCAGAAAATAGAGGGTCCAGATCTTTAATATGTAAGTATATTACTGTAAATATGTTTCTAGTTATAGTGTAAGGAGTAAAAGTTGTTTGTTGGTTAA
>JBAJNP010006342.1:0-25852 GCA_036877545.1 Yasuhikotakia modesta | reverse complement strand
AATTATGTAGAAATTAAGTTTAATTATAACATCCAAGTTTAAAACATTAAGAAGCTGCTTGTTCTGTGCAAAAGCACAAAAAATTCTTGTTTGAACAATCTGCCCAAGAACTTCTAAGGTACACCCGAGTGCTTGTTTACCACCAAACACACACATAAAAATGAGTGTTTTTATTTGACTCAAAATTTTACCCATACTGCATCACCAACCCTGAGACCACACTTCCTTCCAAACCTACAAATCACAAATAATCACAAGAGAAAATTATTCAGAAAACACTACAATGTAAGAAATGGGCATAAAACTAAAGCTGTTTTTTTTGGAGAGGGGAAAAAAGGAAGACCTTCAGCCGAAAGGAATTTTAAAATATCAAAACACATTAGAAACAAAACATTATACCTAGTCGATAAGGTACATCACTGTGCAAAATAATCTTTTAAAAAATGATTTTGATAAATTTAAGGCTCAGACTATGATATGAATTTCAAGTGCAATTACAATTTGGGGTAAAGCGATTTGATAATCTAGTTATCTCTGTGTGCTGTGTGCATATAAAATTCTCTTCATCAAACTGACAGTACAGCTAAAAAATGTGCTTATGTTTAATTGAAACACAAATTACTTCATAAATCCCTTAAACTTCAACATGGGAAAACTTGAAAAGATGATTGAAACGCAAAATATGAGGACAGGCAGTCTTTATTGGAAATGGGGTGGGAAGAATACAAAACCAAAATAATATAATAACAATAATTATAATAATAATAAAACAGTACAAGACAAGATGATGAAGGGGAGGAATGACAGCGAGATGTGGAGGGGTGTGGCCAGGGAGTGGAAGGAGCGGAGCACTGTGGGTGATGGGCGTATGGGTGGGTGTATGTGTGTTTGCACACGAGGCTGAAGTTAGGAATTTAAAGAGCTCTTACACTCCGCCTTTATGGCGCCACAGTTAATGGGCACAAAGGGGCGGCGCGCGGCCCGGCGCAGCCTGATGAGGTCACGGCACATGTGACGCGCTAGCTTGGTGAGGCGTGTGGCTTGCAGCAGGAACGCCTGCTTGGTCTTCATAGAGGACTTGGGGCTACCGCTGTTTCTCATTGGAACCATGTGAGAAGACTGACGGAGGCTGTGACCACGAGATCGTGAGTCCTGTGGACGGAAAAATCAGGATTAAAGGGTATTATTAATAAGAAATAAGCTGATCAACGATTTGTTTCTCTCTCAGATGCACACAGGCAACCCGCAGTGCGTTCGCTAACCGCCAGTTTATCTAGCAGGTGCTAAACAGATTGGCTAAGTGCATTTTCTGTACAACTGTTCACAGAGGAGTGCGTGGCAGCTCAGTGGGTAGGAATTTCACCTCACACCAGAATGTCCCTGGTTCGAGTCTCTGCTGTAATGTAGTCTTAATGATAACCCTGTGGCATGGCTTTCCCTAGTCTAGTATAACTGCATAACAGAGTTCTGAGTTGAGACAGTTTTTCTCAAGTCTTATACATCCTTAGAAACTAAACTACTGTTAAACTAATAGAAGCTAATCAGGCTAACAACGCTTGAATAGCTTTCAGAATAACTTCTTACCAAGATTCTGTTTGCTTAACTGCAGCTGTAGGAGGTTGATAAACATGTATTACTTACAGTGGGTGAAGGGCTTGGAGACGTCTTTTCCTCTGCCCCCTCGGCTCTGCTTGGCATCTTCAGGCCACCGTACTTTTTCCAATACATCCAACAGGACACGCACAGGCGACACTGCATGTTAGGAGGACCCCAGGAGTACCACTGCGGAGACTGTGCGGCTGTGAATGATGAGAGATTGAATGACACACCTTTATTGTTTGAAACACTCACAACATTTAAACATTTTTTAACAAAACCGGTAGCAGTAACGGCTAGTTGAAACGGGACGGCGTCATAGCATTGTTCAGAAATTTTAGCTGAGAAACTGAGGCATCATTCAACCTTCCCTGGAACCGAAACGGAACGTGACGTACTACCACACGATGAAGAATTAGATCCCTTCATGCATTCATTATTATAAAGCTGTATTGATCCAAACCAATCATTGCTGATCACACACTGTAGTGCGGTAGCTCCAGCTGATCTGATTGGAGGATAAAAGGGTGAAAACGCAGCATCCTGCCCCATTGATTACACAAGGCGTGACACGTCCGCCGGGAGGAGCAAATTGATTGGACGGCTGTGTTGACTGTAATTAGATGAAGAGGGTTTTTACTCACCGAAGCAGCTCTCGCATGCCCGGCCGCCTCCGGCCGTGTGGAAACTGCCGGCACCCGCGGCGCCGTTCACCGTCGCCATCTTGCCATTGCTTACAGAGATCTGGTTAGGGTTGGGTTTGTTGCTGTAGGGCGGAAAGCAAATGAGATTTCACACTATAATCCAATACAGGAGGAGATTCAGTGACAAATGAATAGTGGAATAATACTGAGGCTTTTAGATGCGCTCACACTTACTATGTGGGGATGTAGACTTGCTTCAGTTTGCTTTCCGCTTCAGCCGCTTTCAGACGTTTCTGGAGAACATAAACAGTCACGTTTGGAGTTTCATCTGGTCTGAAGCTTTTCTTACAGTCTAATCTTCACCTGCCACTTACCTGCTGGACGTATCTGTCTGTGGTTTTCCACATGTAATAATACTCAATGATGCTCGTCAGAGATTTCCACGGAAGCTGAAATAAAACATTCAGAACTTCAGAAGGGCTGCGAGGAGGTTAAACTGATACAGTAGAGTTCAAAGTTCAAAGCAACTAGTTAAAGTTTATCTGCTGTGCATTTTTCATTCATTCAGCATCAATAAAGACTTCTTGAGTTTATCCAAAACGTGACGATACCAAACGCTGCAGCAGACACGGTTTCAATCCTGTATACGTTTGATTAGTGTCATTCTTCAATCATTCTTTTCCATAATACCATTGTATTTATTTAAACAATTTTAACAAACGCAGACCTTGATGCTCGAACCCCACAGTAAATGTTTAAAAAGGCAGATTACCAGAGATTCTGAAAGGAACGTTTATTTTAAGGATAGCACATCACATGTTGATGCACATGAATATTCATGAGCACCTGTTGAGTGCAAGAAGGATAAAACGAGTGAAAAATTAAGAAATCTGCAAATGAACCTGTTCGAACCACCATTATTGGCCAACGTCAGTGCAAGTCTCAAAGCATGAAAACTAACACGGAGGTGTTCTGCGTCGACAGCTGCTGTTATGAAGAACATTGACAAACATCCTGAGGTGCTGACTAGAACTTTTCAACTCGATAAGAAATAAGAACAGCAATCGTTTGAAATGTATTAATTAGGATTACAATTTTGTTTCTAAGGGCTCACGACTGCATTGCTTTTAAAAAAAACAATTATATGTTTTATTCAAACAAGGACATTTTCTGCAATAAAGAAATTACATCGTCATTACGAGCACAATGGCATCTGATGAGCGCAAATATAAATCAACTTGCTTCAGATAAAAAAAATTAAATTGACATTTAGTTTTTGCGTGTGGATGTGAGACAGCAGAACAACAAATCAATGCCCATTTCAAAGCCACGAACCAATCAGATAACGGAAAAACCATCATAAATGCATCGAGTGTCCCATGCATGGGAATTAACGTGCTTAGAAATGCGTCAAACGATGAATTCCATTCTTCTGCAACTGTGTACAGAATCAAACAGAAAAAGTCGATTTAGCATTTGATGCTTGCGGGGCTGATGGGAGACTGTCATTATTTCTGTTCTATCTTTTAGCCATAGCACAAATCAATCAGTATCGATGACTGCGTAAAGACAGACAGGAAAACAGAGTGAGAGAACAAAGACACCGAGTGCAGTACGTTTGAAAGCACACCAGCATAAACTCAGTCGGTCCTGGTTGGACTATTTAGCAGTGGTGAATAAGCAGTTTTTATCATTTCTCCTCAAAGCTTCTTGGTTACAGTTCAGAACAGCAAACCACAGAGAAAACGATCCCATTTCTCAGAGCAATAAAAACAGCTTATCACATTCACACGTCCCTCTTCAGATCAGACAGACACAAGAACTCTTATCTCACAGATCAGATCTGCTCAGCTAGGTCAAGGAGAAACAGCTCGTCCAATCTTACCAACAACCTCACATCAGGTCTTCATTTAATCTCTCCTGCTCCTCATCCTATCATTTGTAGCCCTTTTTGGCTTTGCTGTTCCAAACCATATAATTTCAGTCTTTTCAGTGACAAAAGTACCACATAAAGTCTGTTAAACTGTTCTCTATTTCAGACAAGACATTTTTCTGGAAACCTCTAGAGATTCAACTTCAATCTCGATTACAAAGCGCTTCAATTTTTTATTAACTCAATAGAAAGTTGGACGCCGTCTTTAAATGACTCATGTAAATGCATTCATTTTTTAAACGCAACGGTTGTCCTGATCACACCTGCTCAATACAAATGCGGTGTTACACTCTATTTCTCTATTGTTTTCTCTCATGTATGCTTGCTAGGTCGATAAACATAACTTATTAATTTAAAGTCACTTTTTACGATACATGATTGCTTAAGAAACACCTTAGTCAGCTGTCTTCACTTGATTGAAACAAAGTCTCCGAAAGTCACTCACAAAATCTTGCCGAATATCATTGAAGTCTTTGCCGTATTTCTCCAGAGCCTCCTCAAACAGGTTGGCCTCCGATGAGCTCCACTCTTCCATCTCGTCTCGGCACAACACGGGCCCTCCCTGCGGCACCAGCACACTCAGAGCGCTGGACAGGTCATAGCCATGCCGGTGCAAAGTGTCCATGGCGTGGAACTACAGAACGCGAGACAGACAGACAGAGACAGAATCAATAAGTTATCCCATCCCCTGAGAATATATGAAGAGAGAGAGAGAACGGGTACCAATGTGATGTCTCGAGAGGCCGCCGCAGCGCTCATGTGCAAACTGGGCTGTCTGACGGAACTGCTGCAGTCCAACGCTCGGGCAAAAGTACCGACCGCTCTGGACACAGATCACCGCATTCAACAAGCAACTTTAATTAAGCTACTACAAAGATAAAACGAGTCCAAGAACATTCTGATTAAAATTTGTTAAGAAAGAAAAATGTTTTAGACAAAGCCACACGTCCAATCAAATTCTACAGAATTTCGACACAAATGCATCCATCATTCAGCCAAAATAAGACAGATGCCAACACAAAAATATGACCCAGGCTACAATAAACACAGCAGAGAAATGTTAGTGCCGCCCACACCGTGATTTGTGTGATAAATTATTAGCAGCCAAGAGCAGAAAACCATTAAAATTCAAGAGACATTTACCAACACTCAAACTATACAGAGTTTTTCCAAAAGAAAGCAATGGGACTGAAAACCTCACAACAATTTATCAAAAGTACAGTTGGTGTAGGTGTTTTTTTCTTGTTTTTTTGCATAATAAGTGATTTTGATACTGTATTTAGTCACCAGCTTGTCCAATGCACAATCTGAATCATAACATTTAAATACATGAGTGTTTGTTTTAATGTTTAACGTGCTCAGCTAAAAATAAAGAAAAAAAATCAAACCTACCGTGCCACCACAAGGAACTGGTCAATCTGCTTGTTGGTCAGTGGACACTCTGGGTCCCACATCTTGACCTCCAGTTTGGACTGGTCTCGGTCATCAGGTTCCCCTATGGACACATTTTCTGTCATTAGAACTGTCTGTGTAAAACCATTTGCTAAATACCTGCCATCGATATCCGTCAAGTAATCTCAGGCCAGCTTGTTACCATGGCGAGTACAAGAATTAAAACATAAATCAAACTAGTGTTAATGACGGAAGTTTAGAAAGTTTCCAAGGGATGAAAATGACGTCTTAATACGAGTTTCATACACAATGAACTGTAGTTTTCGATGATAAACGTATGCTAAACAAAAGGTCAGACGTAATGAGCCATGCAGGATCCAGTCCAATCCCTGTGCTGTTGTTTTGCTATCATTAAAGTTGATGTTATGTATCTATCTTGTCAAAATAGACGAGAAAGTTTCCAGTCATCTTTCTTCTAAAACAAGACGTGTCTAAACAGAGTTCTAAAAAAAACTTCTGAGTGTTTCTAGCCTCTTATAACGGAAGAAGGGAGCCATTGAAGGGACGTTTTTGTGAGTTTGTGAGTGAGTAGTTATTGTGAGGTCACAGACTGACAGAAGAGCAATTTCACACCTGACTGACACTAGATGTCAATACTGTAAATGTTCAGTTTTTCACGCGACGCGCCAGTGCTCACAAATCAAACTCGTTGTGAAAGTTTAACTCTGCGAATAAGCAGCGTGACTCAGCGACCCGACTGTCCAGAGTCAACAAACTTTATAGCCCAAACACACAATAAATCACCTCTCAGCCCATGCCTGAAAAAGACCTTACAAACAGAGCACCGAGACTCAATAGAACTAACTTTAAACACCCTGAACCCGGGTTCAATTCCTCTTCCAACACCCCCGTCTTTTCTAGATGTAAATTTGCATAATCAACAATCAATCTTTGATGCTGAAAAGAAAATTGGATAGTTAAATATGCATAGAAACGAAAAGTTACGATTATTGCATTTCACTTTTCGTTTGTGATTGTAACGTTGATGATATATACAGCGTTTGGATACAAACCTTCCTGTAGCATTTCAGGAACGTCAGCCTGAAAGCGAGGGCCGACACGAATCTCCCCTTTGTCAGCCAATAATGTCTTCTGTGTGGGGTCGTACACCAGCGAGTAAAAAAACGTGTCCTGAGAGAGCGAGGCGAGAGAGAGCGAGCGAGCAAGAGAGAGAGAGAGCGAGGGAGACAAAGCAAGCAGCAACACAGAAAATTAGACATCAATTTTACACACAAATTACTTTTTTAAACAAAAAAAAACTTGCATGTACCTCTTTGTCCAGGTAGGAGAGAACAGATTCTGTCTCGTTTAAAAGCGCCACACTGCACTTCCCCCTGTCACGAGAAAACACAGAAAAAAGAAGATTAAAAAAATCAAAGCCTGGAGTTTAGTCACATATGTGATGCCATACATACAGCTGTCACCATCCAGCCTCTAATCCACAGCGCAGAAGAGGGGGAGGACAAACTAAGTGCAAAATTACAGAAGATTGTGTGAACGCGTGATGGTGACAGGAGCAGAGATGAAAAGGTGAGAAAACAGCAGATTGGAGGACAATCATAAAGGAAATTAAGGGGAGGCAGAAAGAATAAATAACAGATAAGACAGAGTGGATGAAAAAACAGAGCTATTGTGTAATGAATAAAAAGATGTTAATCGTTCTGTGTTCCTCTTAACTGTTTGACGGCTTTATTGTGGCCACTGCTGCAAGAACACTCAACATCCACGTGTAACAGCTGCGTGTCGCTGACGCTACTTAAAACAGCAGCTTTCTAAGCTAAAAGCTATTCAAAAACTCTTTTAAAAGCCCACTACACGTTTTAAAAGTAATGCATTGACTGTTTCGGTGTATTTTAAACTGCCTAATCGTATCCTATCCTGAAAAAGGAGCTACATAAGGGTGACAACATTAAACCGTATTTAAACAAACAGATTCATGTAAATGATACAAAATGTATTAACAAAAATATGCAGTGCAGTAAATATTGTGCATTATTGTGCATCTTTGAACCATTTTTATAACTGGTTCAATTAAATGCCAAGTCAAGCAGATTTGCTTAGCAGCTACAAACTGGTTAAAAACGAGGTTCAGTTGTCATCAGCGATTCACATTCAAAGGATTTGAATTAAATGCAAAAGGATTTGCATTAAATCACAATCCAGATTCACTCTTGTTTATGTCGGTTCAAAGTGGTTACCTGAACTGACCTGAAAACAGCTGAACTGAACTCCTGACATGTATCCGCTTTCACCAAAATACATTATTCCTTGTAAAGGCCAGCAGGCCTGCCGAAATGACTGCTCAATATTTATGGATCATAGAAGCTCAAAAGAAAGAAAAAACCCACAAAACAAAGGAAAGAACAAACGAAGTGACATTTTCTTTATTCGGAGGGTTGATATCAATTTCGGGAGCGCAGTGGGCATCTGAGAACCTCAACAGCAGCAGTAATGTGGCTTGTAGGAGGTTTTGCTTTGATTAGAACCACAGCCACCAGCCCTCCGCCGCTAATTCATTTATCACCTGAAAAACAGCAGGTGCCACAAAAGTCCCGGGGGGATATTGGGCAACTGAAGAATAGATGTGGAACCGTGACTCACAGCCAAGAAGACTTAAAAGTTGTTGGCCTGGGGGTTGTGCTGTTATATGGGGCTGTTATAGTGGCCTCAAAATGGCCTGCAATTTTAAACTGAGAATTAAGTAGCACATTGTGGTTTATTAGATATTATAACAATGTTTCCACATGGTGTTAAAAATCAATCTTGGGTAATAAAAGTGGTCAGACCAGAATAAAGATGCAAGGCTATGACAGACTCATGGTACACTGTGGGTTTAAACACAGACTCACCCGTTATTAACAGATATCGCTAGTACAATAGTCATGAAACAAGATAGAGACTTAATTATTGCATTCTAATGTCACACATTTATTCATTTTATCCAAAATAAATGTAAAGCCATACAATTTGTCAGAACGTATTCCCTAGGATCGAACCCACAACCTTTGTGCGGCAAACACAACGCTCTACCCATCAAGCTACAGAAACAAACATCATGCGTTTTTTGTAATCCGATCTAAAGTGGTTTCAGACCCGGTTCACACCCGTTTTTAGTGCCGACCACGTGAAATCAGATCACTAAACATATTCTAAACTCTTATTTAGGGCTTAAATGAGGTGCACCGTGTCAGGTGTGCGTTACCTGATGTGTGTGGCGGGGAGGGACTCGTACTGGCGGGAAAGGAACAGCTCTCTGTGGCGGAGCTGATGTTTCTGTTTCTCGGAGAGGTCGGGTTCTGACGGTGTTTCCTTCTCTTCCTCCAGGTCCTCTGAAGACATACGGGTAAAACGAAATGGGTCAGAGGGTTTAGATTTACCACACACACATACAAACAGCATTTCTGATTCAAATATGCTAACTACATTGACACAAGTGGCTACATTATACAGCGACAACCAATCACACAAAAGCAAATACGATTCGTAAGCGCTATTATCATTTGACCTTTATTTGGCAGAGCAATAGTTTAACGCTGCAACAACTTTTTAAATACAGCGAAGTAACAAAAAGCACATTAATAAAAAACGAAAAACACATGATATTAACATGAAAACGGTGTAAAATGGAGACGAGGGGGGCAGTAATATATGCATAAGTTGTCGAACCGTTTATTACCAAACTAAACTACAACACTGATTAAAAAGATTCAGAAAATGCTTGTTTACTGTATAAAAACAGCAGACATTATTACCACATTCAATAGCTCTCTTTGTGATGCCTAATGGTGGTCCTAGACAGCAAAGCCCACTTATTTTTTTCTCCACTGTTTTTAATTTGGCCAATATCTAACAAAAAAAACAGCCGAGTAAAACAAAACAGATTTTGAAGAATCTTATAAAAGCGGAGCTAGAAACTGTGATCGGTTTGTCAGGGCAGATTTGGTTAGAGACCTGGGCCTCTGACATGTTACAGAATTAGGAAGCCCTTATCCCAAAAACAGGAATCTGGCATGGGTAAGTCTCTAGACATCACTGTCAGACGCATATGAATACGCAACGACCAACTCTTAACTGACTTATCATTATCATGCAAATGACCGTTATGCATGTCACATCACAGACTGTCCTTGGTTTCCTTGACAATATGTTGACATTGGAAAAACACAATCGCTCGCTCGCTTACTTGCATGTTTGTCGGCCAGCTGGATGAGGCTCTGCGAGATGTCTCTTCTCCTGTAGAAACAGACCACCTTCGCCTCAACGTTGCCGCTCGCCGTCTAAAGAGGGTGACAAACAGGACCACCTTGAGGAAGCTTTCCAAGTAAATGTTCTGAGGAACAATAAACCCAACACCTGGTTTAATCAATACTGAATATGCTTGATCCTGTGGCAGCAGTCGGTTATCTTTAATCTGCTGCAGGAGAGCTGAGTGCCAACACCTGCTGTGACTGCACTCTGCCGATGATCGATAAACAACAGCCATCGGAGCACAGGCGGCACATAACGCCTGATAAATACAACATCTGCTTTCATCTCAAGTCTTTTAGCAGTCAAACAGAGATAAAAATACAGCGGATGCAACAGAAAACATTTACCACAAATGCAAAATCACTGTACATTTAAGAACCAACTACTGGCCGCTTGCAGATCATTTTAATGTCGTTGTTGTGTATACTTCAAAAAGCAATCGTGTGAAACTCATATAAATTGTGGCTGCCACCTTCTAGTTAATATCCCATATTGCTTTGTGCTATTGTGTAGGGCTTTAACATTCTCTGGAAGAGCTTGTGGGAGCAGAATAATACAGACTGAGCAAATCTCAGTGGCCATTCGGTGAATAATTAGATGGATGCGTAACCAACATCGTGGCAAAACCTACGTCAGAATTATAACCTGAAAGCTGAATCTGAATTTGTCAGACAAGAAAATCCCGTCTTTTCACAAATATGACAAAAGATACGTCACGTCGCATCACATTAAACGTGATCGCTAACCGACGAGAAGATTCTGAGCGTTGCGCTTGTTTTGACACGCACTTCAATTCACAACAAAGGCTGACGGTAACAGAATGAAACAATTTTTTATGCAAAATCAGAACAAAGTATGATGAATCTAATTACACATGATTCATAAGGAAGCACTGCTTTATATTAAACTGTGACTGCAATATTTGTACGTCAGACCAGCACAGAATTCGTACATACTCATACAAACCCTGTACTAACAGAAGTCTGCATGCAGTCTTAAGTTTTTCACACAGATAGTTTCACATAAAACTGAATAAAGCAGTAGACAGAATGTAAGCAATTTGGCCCCAGGCTGAGCTCTGTATGTCGATGTCATGACAATGTTGTGTCCACACCCTGCCAGTATACCCAGTGTCCAACACCTCATATTTTTCCCTCCCAGCCCCGAGGCCGTCGTACCTTATTCAGCTCCTCTATTCTTCTGATCAGATATGGGTTGCTTGAAG
The DNA here is from genome assembly GCA_036877545.1 of Yasuhikotakia modesta. NCBI lineage: Eukaryota > Metazoa > Chordata > Actinopteri > Cypriniformes > Botiidae > Yasuhikotakia > Yasuhikotakia modesta. The sequence goes on along the minus strand of JBAJNP010006342.1, from coordinate 14,754 downwards.
AATTCTCAAAGAAGACATAATCTGTGGCAGAAGACAACAAAATCACATTTGTATTATTATAAAAACAACATAACAAGGTTTGGAAAGCTGTCACACAATGAAAGACACAATAAACTGCAGATCAACTGGCTTCAAAACTTTCCAAGGCACAATAACACAAAAAAACTCCCTGATATGCAAAGGAAAACACAAGAAGTCTGTGTGTCATGAAAACCTGTGTTTACACTATAGTGACCGTATTTACAGACGCGTTGCATTACAATCGTTACCAGGGTCCCTTTAAACCCACATTAAACTGAATTCATGCTCCAAATGCAATTCATAAAACACATCAATTGCGTTAAACATCACGCAGCAGGGTTGCACAAACCATCTTTTTTAAGTGCACAAACAATGCAGCCCATGCATCGGCAAGGGATGCGGTGCCTGGCGGCTCAATAACCTTAAAACTGCGCACGGTTGTAATGTTTGGCGATTTAGGGTCGGGAAACTCAACATGAAGTGAATACGAGCAGAAACAAGGCGGTTGTAAACGCCGGGGTCCCGTTTTTAGCTCGGTTTGCTACCTTGCATGCCGATTTGGGACCCGTAGCTGATGGATACGTGCCAAAAAAACGAGACAAATGGTTACAGAGACAAACATCGGCGTCCAAAATCTGCACGACGACCGAGCAAAAGCACGTTTCTCCCATAAGGTCCGAAATCTTAAGAAGCGTGTCGTATAAAAACGCTCCCATGTGTTTTGCACGCAGTGATGGTTAATTGTTTATGAGGTGGCTAGTTAGCAACATGCTAAATGCTAGTGCGGCTATGATAGTTTAAGAGGCCTGACCCACATCACAACCCTAAATATTCCCATCCGCGTTATCGCAGTCTGGTATAAGGACCGCCGCACACGTGGAGGGTTCGTACGCGAGCGGGTGGGTTCGGCCGAAACCGACACCCGTTTCCGGGCGCAGGTCTCACGGTGTCGCCCGTGTTTTGACTTGCGTTAATTCAAAAACATAGACGGACATACCTCCGACCCGGTACATGTTGGCCGCCATTTCTGCCCTCCCGGAGTGTTAAAAACCAAACCATAAACTAAAAGCCAAACAAAATAAATAGGTGCGTCAAAAAGGCATCCGGTCGAATGGCGATCTGGGGTGGGATGCTGTAAATACGGGGGGATGAACTTCGGGAAAAACGGGAGATTTTTTTGCAGCCCCCCTCCCGCGACTCACGGTACAATACAGTAACTCACTCACGCGCTTAAGGCTCGAGCGCAGCTTCCTCCCGAGAGGAGGAGGAGGAGGAGGAGGAGGAGGAGAGCTTGAATGAAACGTACAGCCTCATGCTCCACACAGAACAGGAACGCAATACAATGCAATGCACGCAATATTGCAACGTTGTTTATCTCACGCCCGACAATAAGGCTTTTTATTTACTGAACTGTTGCGAATTTGAATAAAAAACCCATAATGTTGCTCGTGATGTGAAAGTTAACCGGCATGCAGATGCGATTTGAGCTTCGTTGCGCGATTGATTTTAATATTGAAAATATTATGGATTCCCAAACGTGTCCCCTGGGTCTGTTCCCTTGCAACCAACAGGGAAAAATCAATAGAGACTGTTGAGTACAGTAAACACATTTAAGTGCCGAGTTCACTGGTAAATTCCAGACATGCATAATGAAAAAAAAAAGATTAAAATGTTTTAAATGTTAAAATGTTTTTTTAAAATGTCTTGGGATTTTTGGTCTTGGGAACGCCCGTTCTTTGGGAACGGCGCAATAGGTTTGTGGACGTGTGACATCACAGCATGAAACAGCCTACCGAGGGCTGGAGTTAAGATGATGCACAAGGAGAGAAGTCACTTTTCCAGGGTTCTCCAAAGTGATACGCGCTCTCAACCTGGAAAAAATCCCTCTGTAACCCGAAACACTGTGCGCCAGTTGCGTTGCGTTCTTTGGATTTGCGCGTTTGGAGCTGTTAGGCGTCATTTTCGCACTTGCGCAACTAAGCTGGATTTCCACAATGATTGAGCCATATTGCGCGTCATTTCTCACCTTTCCACTTGAATCGGCGGAGACAATCTGATCCACAATGAAGTTTGGGAAAAACATATGCATCCTAAACGTTGGTGGCACAAAATACGCTTTCACCAGAGAAGTGATTAAGGATTTTCCTCTGCGCAGAGTGAGCAGACTTCACAGTTGCTCCTCTGAAAAGGAGGTCTTGGAGGTGTGTGACGATTATGACCGAGAGAGGAACGAGTTTTTTTTCGACAGACACTCCGAAGCTTTTGTTTTTATTATGCTTTACGTCCGATCAGGAAAGCTCAGGTTTGTCCCGCAAATGTGTGAGCTTTCGTTTTATAACGAGATGATCTACTGGGGTTTGGAAAGCTCCCATTTGGAGTTTTGTTGCCAGCGGCGGCTGGAGGATAGGATGTCGGACACCTACACGTACTTTTCCGAGGAGGACATCAAGGCAGAGGTGGAGTCCCGAGGTGAGGAGGACCAGGTCACCAGGTTCGCCTCTGGAGGTGGGAACGGTCGGTGGCTAGAAAGGATGCGCAGGACTTTTGAGGAACCAGCTTCATCTGTCGCGGCGCAGATCCTTGCATCAGTGTCAGTGATATTTGTTATTATGTCTATGGTCATTCTGTGTGCCAGCACTCTGCCAGACTGGGATACAGCAAAAAACAACACAGTGGAAGAACACAGGTACATGCCCGAAACAACTTTCGTGTTCCGTTATATGCAGTTGTGCGTATTTTTATGCATGCGTCTCTCAGCCTTTGACATTTATGCCCCAACAGCTTTGCGACAGAAGCAATATAACTCTTCTATTCACTTACGTGTTTACTGAAATACTTTACGTTCATTACAGCCCATTTTCCATTTCGTTCCTATGGAATTCACTTGAAATCCAGCCATAAAATAAAAGTGATTTATAAATTACATTTAAAAGTGAGAAATGTGCCTGTGGATGGATAAACTGGGTCTGTATCAAACATTTAAAGAAGTGAACACGCAGGATATTGGTGAACAGTAAAATACGCATCATTTGATAGTTTGCATTTTAAAGCAACGTGTCCCAATGTAACACAAATCTGGAAAAATGCTTGATGCCCATGAAATCTCTGCTTTTGAACTCGTATAAAATTATTAAAAAAAATCTTTTTATCTGTCTCAAAACATAAAATGCAATGTTAACATGCAAGTAATCCCTTTCATTACTAGTTTTAAACATAGATTTCATTTCATATTTTGTATTTAAATTGTATCACGTTAAAATGAAGTAATGAAAACGTTCACAAAAATATCCTCATGACGCAAAAGCTGAGTATTATTTTGAGGGTGTTTTCCTCAAATTCTCCTGTTGCCCAGTAGACGTCGCCAAGAAAACCTGTGACGTTTCATCGAGCTCAGTTATAACCTTAGTAACTGTCTCAGTTAGTTTATTTAAAGTATTTATCTGTCCTTCATGTTCTTCCCTCCATCGTTCAACCCCAGTCATTATTTTTCACATTTACTGGTCTGAGACATAATGTCATTGTTGGAGATTCCCTTATTCCCATCTCTCTCTGTCTGGAAGTATTTGTGAGTAGGGCCTAAGCTTTCTCCTTGTGTGTCCAGTGCAGTTTTGATTCCATTTCCCACAGTGGACATTGTGTGTCTCAGGGTTCAGGTATGTGTCCTTATATATGTATAACACGCTGGGAAAGGATGGATTTATACCGAAGGTTTTCCATGCATGTGTGTTTCGGATATTTCTTCCCTTTCTTGTCTTTGCTTTTTTAGCATGTAGATGTCAAAATGTCCAAACGTAGTTTTTCTGACCATTTCATTATAGAACACAAATATATTTTTGTTAGGATGAACTCACCACTGGTGAATGTGGGCACATCAAACCTTAAATTCATTCAGCAATTATCAGCCGTGTTTACATGACTTCCATCAGAACAACACTGTAAGTTTAGGTCTGTCATAGCGCAATATACTACATTAAAAGGTTGTCTTTGAGGGTAAAAGTCTATTCAGGTGGATCATTTTTGACATAAAAGGATATTAAATGTTAAATAAAAAATGTGTACTTAATTTTTTTTATTAAAGTACGTTGTAACTCCTGCCTTTCAGTCAGTAGATCCTCACAGTTCACCGTCATTAACATGCTGCAGATATTTACAATCTGAATGAAAAACACGCTTTTCTAAAGATCATTAAACGCATGCCTGCATGACTAAACACTCTGCATGGCTGTTTATTTACTATACAAAAACCAAACTCAACTGATGGGTTTCAGCAAGGATTTTTAAATGTTTTGTTTATTTATTGTTACTGAGAATATTTGTAAAATATTGCAATGTTTCTCCCACGCCCTCTAACACAGTCTTGTTTTCTCTTTCCATCTCTCTTTTTCTCTTTCTCCTCTATTTTCCCATCTGGTGCAGGATTATAGAGGCAGTATGCATTGGCTGGTTTACTGCTGAATGTATAGTGCGCTTCATTGTCTCACGGGACAAATGTGAGTTTGTGCGCAGACCCCTTAATATAATTGACCTGCTGGCAATCACACCTTACTATGTGTCTGTCGCTATGACAGCACTGACCGGAGAAAACCCGCAGCTGCAGCGCGCAGGAGTCACCCTGCGTGTGCTGCGAATGATGCGCATCTTCTGGCTAATTAAGCTGGCGCGTCACTTCCTTGGCCTGCAGACGCTTGGACTGACGCTGCGCAGGTGCTACCGAGAGATGGTCATGCTGCTGGTGTTTGTCTGCGTTGCCATGGCCATATTCAGCGCCCTGGCACAGTTGCTGGAGCACGGACTTGACCTGGAGACTAGCAATGAGGACTACGCCAGTATCCCGGCTGCCTGCTGGTGGGTTATTATCTCCATGACGACCGTCGGCTATGGAGACATGTACCCCATCACCATTCCGGGACGCGTGCTGGGTGGCGTGTGTGTCGTGAGTGGCATTGTGCTGCTGGCTCTGCCGATTACCTTTATCTACCACAGCTTTGTGCAGTGCTATCACGAGCTCAAATTCCGCTCAGCACGCTGCATGCGAAGCCTCTCCTCTGAGTTTCTCAACTGACTGTAGCGTAAATCACCCTGAGATCCTCTGAACCTGCTGGTCTTCAGTTTAGTAACATCACCTGCTCTTCTGTGCCTTTATATTTTGATATTAAAACTGTAAATTTAAAAATATATTGACTTTTTAAGCAACACACAGCATCAGCATTCAGACTCTCTGTGTAAACCTGTTACAGTTTATCCAAATAATAACGAAAGTACCTCTGTACTGAAGGACACGTTCTGAAACTCTTTAATTCACTGACTTTGGACACTAAAGACATCTCGTACAATTTCTGTGTTCCTAAAAATGCACCAAAAACGTTCTGATCCAAAGGAAAAGCCAATGTTTGTGTTGTAAGCCAATGCTTGTGTGAACGAACAAAACCGGTCCAATAGCATTTTCACTATAAGAAATGGACAACTGTGGCATTTGACAACTACAGATGGCCAAGCTGCCTGAAACAGACATCTGGCGAGACCTCGTGTCCAGATAGCGCTTCAGACTAGAAGGAGCTTAAACAAATGCTCATGTTTCCATGGAGAGGCCCGTCCGACTTGTTAAATCATTAATTCAGTCATGGCTTTCAAGCTCTCCAAAACGTGAAAAGCAACAAAAACTTTTACGGGTTTCTTGAGTGCAAACACAAGCATTTGAGCATGAAATGAAAGCAAATACTGTGAACATGTGCAACAAATGTGCAATTTTAAATCAAATCGTTTGATATCTCGATCATAGGATGCTAGTTAACGTTACTAAACCACAAAAAACAAACATCAGCTGTTCACGCAGACAGTGACAGATCTGCAACCTGTCCATACATGACTGTGTGAATCGAGAGGCGTTAACTAAATTGATTAGCAAACACATCACCCACACACTCAGCAGAAGGAGGGCTGTCACTCGCTTCCTTCTTCCTCTCCGAACACAAGCACAAAATCAAACCTTTTTATGTGTCTCCTAAAGTCAAAATAACGGAAAGATTGTATTTATAGACTCCACACAATAACTTGAAGCAACATACTCTATATTTGTAATAGTATTTCATTGTTAAAAAACACAAATGTAAAGCAACAAAAAACCTACAGAGTAATAATAATAACAAATACCTGATGTTTGACCTTTTCCCTCATTTTAAAACTAATGTAGAGCAAGATCTTTTTGAAGAACTGCACAAACATTGCTTGATCGTTCCATCACAGATGTATGCCTTCATATCTGTATCATTTTGTAGCTATGAAGCAGGGGGCATTGCAAGATTTTATTGCTTCAATGTATTTGTGGCTAATTGTGGGTGGCGGGTGTTCATTAAAGATGCCAATAAAACCTAATGTAGCTCTATTCTGTGACTTAAAATGTATTTTAAATGGTAATAAAACAGGTATTTATGTGTATGAATAAAATTAAAAAATGCTTATGGATTTGACCCATATTGTTCATTTAAAGCTTATAATGGAATTCATACAAATTAAAAATGTATTTTACCTGTATTAATTTAAAATGTATTTGATCAATAAGCCATTAAGTAGAGTCACACAGTTGACACATTAAAGACTACATGAATACAATTCAATATGTTTCGTCTTTATTATTGAACAACATATACTTGTATTATTGAACACAACACCAAGTATACAAACATTATGTGAAATATTTTCCAGAAACGTATATCCTAAGAAACAATGACCAACATCTTATTAAAGTTGAAGTTTAACTTCAAATACTGCCATTTAATAAAATAAATACGAAATAATTGTAATAGCTGTACACGTGAAGCAAAGCGCATGCTTGTGACGTCATATCCCCGCGACAAATCCTTACACAAGGAAAAGCCGGTAGAGACCGTGACGGTCATCCGGACCAGTTAACATTTATTAACAACATGTCTTACAAACTTACCGGACTGACCCAGAAACTGACCGGATCAGCATCATCGGTCCCATATAGTCCTCAGGTACGCGTTAGTCTGTTTTATTATCATAAAGGATAATGCATGACCTTCACCTGCGAGTAACATGCTGTACGTGGTACATAGCGCTGTTTTTAATGTCATATAAAATAGTCTTTACACGAAAAACACTTTTTTTTTACATGAAATAATTGTTGCATCTAAACCATTTACTAAACTAGTTAAACAAGTACTTCATTGATGGTTAAACTATTTCAAACTATTTTTTAGATCATAGATCAGGTATAAACAGTTTGATACCACTGAGACTGCATGTCACTTTTATTTGTTGTATTGTAAATGTTGACAGGTTAAAAAGTCTTGCATATTGTTCACAATGAAACAATGTTTGTGTACTCATTGTAAACTCTTTGTAAACTTTTCATCAGGGTTTAAGGTCAAATATTCCCTCCGAATCCCCTGCCATAATCCTTGCCACTCCAACTAAAGTCGTACCTCAGTCGAGTTCTGCTGTGGAGTATATGGGCGCCAATAAGGTTTCAGAACTGCAAAAATTATTTCAGGTTTGTAATTTATTAACCTGTGATGGAGTAAACAAATATAACTGTACATAACGTTTATTAAATGTTGTATTTGTGTTCTTCCAGGCATCAGATGAGATTCCTGTCCACCTGAAGCGCGGTGTCCCTGACAGACTCCTGTATCGGACCACCATGGCTCTGACAGTCGGGGGAGCGCTCTACTGTCTTGTGGCTCTTTATATTGCGGCACAACCTAAAAATAAGTGAACTGTACCCCAGCCTCTTTTCATAGACCTGCCTCACCAGCTATAAATTAATAAAATTTGTAAAAAGTAAATATATTGTGTTATATATTATATATATATATAATATGCATTCAAACCACGATCCTCTTAAAGGGGCAAACAAAGCTTTCACTAAACAAAAAGGTCATCAGCTGTGTTCTTTAAACCGTCATTAAGTTTGTATTTATTACAGTCAGAGATCTACAGTCATAGAATGCGTGTATAAACTCTGTACTGTAAACAGCAGCTATACCTGTAAATGTAAACCTCATGAGTTCAGAGTGGCTGAACATGTGTGGTGTCTGTTGATTGACAGATCGTGTGAATGATGTTTCTGTAGGGCTGTGAAATAGAGGCTGAGACCTGACACTTTTCTGTGGTGTTGATTGGTACTGCTGTGTAATGTGTTTGTTCCACACACGGTCCTCACAAGTGCACCATGGGAAATCCCAATTAGGAATTAGAAATATATAGGATGTTAATGATCCTTCAACACTTGTGAATGGTGAGCCAGAACTGACAGCATTCCAGAAATGCGGAGCTATATGGAATCAATAAAGTGATGAATGCCTTTGTTGGTATATAATGATGGTGCATATATGACATTGTTTATGATGCTTTAATGTTACATCATGTGATCTTTACAGGCTGTTATATTTAGTTCATATGAGCACTTGCAACAATGTTGCTGTGCATTTCATTGCACAGATTCCTATTATGTGTGTAAACAAGCAGGAACATCAAGTTTCTGTTGTTGGTGTACATTTGTTTTATTTGTTATGTACATTTTTTTTGATTAAAGAACCAAATAAAACTTTATCCAAAGTTTCTTGAAGTGAATTTCAACTATGTTTTGTACATTTTATACAACAGTAAGTGTGAAGTTACATGCAATGCAGTTACAGTGAACTATGCTTGAATTATCTAGTTAGTGAACACACACCAGGTTTAGTACAGTACAGTGCCTGGGGAACCACTGGGAAAAGGTGCCTCCTGCCACCACTTTAAATCAAACCACCAGCCTTCTGGTTTCAAATCAATTTTATAACCAGCAGGCCACAGCTGTCCCCAAATCAGTGTTATCACTGGGAGTCAAACCCATGACCTTGGTGTTGCAAGCACCACACAGACCTGTTGAGCGTGTTTAAGGACATAGATATCTTTTGCTTTTTATCTTTAAAAATCATGAGACTTTGTTTGACATAATGAAGGGGAAGCATTAAAATATTTTACAATAACGTTGATTACAGGCTTTTTATCATTTACCTGTTCTGATATCTTTTGAAATAAAGTGTACCGCACATAGCTCCTCTCTTAAAAACCTCTCAGAGTTTCCTGTTCACATGGCAACAACGCCATGAGACACGGTACACAAAAAGGGCTTCCAAAAATCCTTTGAGTCTGTCTCTTTAGGCCGAAGCACTGAAGAACTCTGGAAAGAAAGAGTTTCATTGTTCCTGGATGTTATTTTTCGGAGGCTCTTTATAGTCGTTTGTAATGACACAACATGAGGTTGACAGACTGTCTAACTGCATGCTAGCACTTGATAGCCTGTCAGAACACAAAGCGAAGTGAAACAATCTATGACAATGAGAGGCTATGATTCATCCAGCGTGAGCTAGATTTATTTCGTAACTGTAAAAGAGCAACTCCGCTCTTTTACTGTATTTACTTGCACAATGTATAACTAAATACACAAACCCACAAACAACCTCAAACAACCTCAAATGTGATGCAACCAAAATTATGTTAAACCGTAAAAGAAGAAAAACTGTACAAGAAGCAAAACACAATATTAAATATAAGTCAGATTTTTAAACAGGCTCATATAAAGGAACAAAAATCTGCATCTTTTATTATTGTTGCACATAAATTTGAGGTGTGAAATCAAGAAATAATGGAAAACACAACTGAGATGTAACCATTTTTGCTTATGAATAAACATGATATAATGAAGTAGAAAGAGATTTCATAATGCAAAATAATGTTTTACATAAATATATATTTAGCTTGAACCTGTGACGTAAAACCTACGTAACCATGACAACAGATAACTCTATTTCCAGGTGTGCACGTATTTCCCAGGAAGCGGGGTTTCCATGACGTCAATTTCATAATGAATATGTGACGTGCTGTTGTTTTAACGCAAGGTCGCTGTAAGTTGTAAACGATTGTCCTTATGTTCTTCTTTAATTCAATTCAATTGAATTTCAATTCTTTAATTCTAGCGACCTCTCTGCCTACTTAAGCCAGAATGAATGAATGAATGAATGAATGAAAAGTAGATTTGATCCTCGACATGATTTCTTTTGTGCCTCTACTTTGAATTTCAAAATTGCCTGAATTTTGCCATTTCAATTATGTCAAGAGGCCCAAGCATCTGAAACAGGGCTTCAGATGGTCAAACGTTATTAATATTTAATTTGTACTTGTTTATTTGTTCATTGTGTTTATTTCAGCAACATTTTAGGTGAAATGATTGGGTCAGGCCAACTGATCTCAGTTAGCTAGTTAACTTTAATGTAGTTAGTGAATAAACTCTAACATGTAGCTAATTTTCACTAATTGTAATGCATAATTGTCTCACTAACAAACGAAAGAATGCATTGGTGGGGATGTTGGTGGTGTGCAGGGGTGTGTGTGAATGGTGCAAGACCCCCACGTCCCTGAAGCTGATAGGTGAGAGAGAGAGAGAGAGAGAGAGAGAGCGAGAGCACAATCTCCATCTGTAGCCCTGCTGCTCACTTGGCTATGAAAAGCTTTCTCCTCAGGAGCAGCGTGTATGTCTTTAGAGTTCAGAGGTTTCAAGATGGTTTCTTTAGAGCCTTTGTAAGTCGTTGACTTCTTTGTTACACCGAACGTTCTTGGAAAACGTCTTGCTTTGCTCAGTCAGGCAGAAATGTTGCCTTCATGTAATGCAAAAGAACATTAGCATATAAATGTTCAGCTACATGAACCGTTTCCTTATAGACCGCAGTGCAACACATCAAATGAGTTTTTCATTATTGATGTTTAATTAGTCTGGCTTCCTCTATTATTTTGTCTTATCACTTCATGTCCCCTGATTATTTGTCTCTGCACACAACGCTCCTGCTGGTTTTTGTGTCTTACTCTGATTGCTGATTGCGTGTCCATCACCAGCGACAATTTCTGCACTTTTGGTCCAGAAAACAAACAGCTTTATCAAATTAACTTATAGTCTATTATTAGATTCCTCTGTCATACAAATATAACATTTTAAATGTTGTTGCTATTTAATAAAAGCGTTAGAGAAGCGTTCCTACAAACTAAATTTGTTCAGAAGACATCTAGATGAACAGTCTGTGGTTACTTGAGATATATATGTGTGGTTCCACCTTCATACTGTTTTATGGAAATGGGGAAAGGAATTAAGGAACGTTCACAAATAGAATTCATTACCCATCGTCACAGAGTTCTCCGAACAGAAGAGACGGGGCTGCAGTCTACAGCATTTGCGCTGGCTTAGAGCCACACCAACTGTTCGTAGGACAAACACCCACAATCACAGAAAAAGCCAAAGCCAGAGGAATCTGCTCAAGAAACAGTCGGTATTGGACAATTCACATCAGGCATAAGGCAACTGTTGCAACGGAAACGTCTTTAGGATCTGACTTCCAAATGGCACAATTCATTTCATTTTTGAATGGAATTCTTGGAATTCTGTCAGGATATCAAACGGGAGCAAAATGAATGAAACTTTAAGGAATAACATGAAGAAATCAATCAAAGATCAGAGATCATGAAAACTTAGAGCTGCTTCCTAAAACCATTTTAAAACCAAGCTTTGGACATTTGTGGTACTGTATTTAAAGCATTGATTTATGTTGGGTTTATAAAGATGATAGCGGTGCATTTGGTACGGACCAATTACATGCACAATGTTATCTAGAAATAATCACTAAAATGTGATAATCACCGTGCTCACAGCCCACAGATAAAGACTGAAATATGATTTGAAGTGATATTTCGCCATGCACAGATAAAATGAGTCTGGAAAACAGGATCTGCTATGTCCAAAACAATTACATTTTGATAAGACGTTTTGTGATTTTCTTTTCAGCTATTGTTGTGACCTTTTCTGTGTGCTTACATTTTTTCGTCTAATTGTTTTCTTTCTGTTATCTTTCTCTTTCACTGAAAATCAACAGAGCTTTACCAGAATGCCTGTAAAAGGCTAAAATATCTCAAAAGCGTTTACAGATGCAGGAAAAAATGTAACTGGGGAATATCATACAACAGTTGTATTTTTGACTTTATCATAAGATTTGATAAAGTCACGAAACATTTTTGAAAAGCATAAACACATTTAAGAAGAACGTTTATATAATATAAGTATGAACAAATATTGAAAACAGAATTATACGCATTCATATCCGCATATGTTCATATATTGTCGTATAACAGACTACAATAAGATATGGAACAATAAGAAAAGCTCATGAGAAAAGTCACTAGGCCAGACAGTAAAAATATTAAAAATACGAAAGGATTTTATTAAAAGTAACAGAAACCCAACATAAAGGGTAAGTTATTTTTCTCCTACAGTTTCTATACAGCCCTCTGTGTACAGTGCCACTCTGTGTAACATATTTAACCCCTCACAGAAAGAAAAGGTAGTTTTATTGATTTTCTACAATTTGTACATCTCTGTCAGGAATGTCTATTTGTAAGTACAGCCTCTTTCCAACGAACCTGGAGGATAAAATAAAATGGCCTTTTTCATGATTCACAAAAGGCACAATTCGCAAAATAAATGACTTTTTATCTCACGTTGTATTTCCAAAACAAATATTTCAAAGACATGCAGGAATGATTTGTGTCTGTGAGGAAAAAAACAATGTTATCTGTGAGGAAATCGGTGGTCTATCATTTACACTGAATTACCTCAGGATTTGTGCACATTAACATTCAGACCACTTTTACAAAATCTTTAGTAGGCAATAAAGATGCTGGACAAAATCCATTATTTTTTAATATTATATAATACATATGTTCATATATTGATCACATATAAAGAAAAATATATTTTTTAAAATGTATGGCATTTTATGTATGTACATATGCCCTGACATTATATGTCATATATGTTTCTCAATCAAACTATGAAATTAGAAACATATACATTTATATACATTTACATTACACTTATACATATACATTTATATGCATTATATACATTTATGCCCACAAATATAAATAATAAATAAATATATAGAAATATGGATATATATATCAGATCTCTGTATTGACTTAAATTGCTCCCTGGCTGCTGTCTCTGAGATAATAACCTTCTCCAGATAATCTAACCTTTTTTTTTACAACCTTTAGATCCTAATAACTCAGCAGTCATCTGCCTCCACTGTGATCTCTGTAAAAGCAGACCTGAATGTTTTCTCTGAGTGCTCTTACGTGAGGTATAAGCGCTGCACTGTTCTCTATGATTATTCTTGGGTCTGTGGGTTTTTTATGGTGTTTAGAGTCTAATTTTGCTTTCAGCCGTGGCTTCTGTTACAAAACTCTGCTATCAAACGTCCAACAAAATCATTAAATCTCTGGCAAAAGTCTTATTGCTAATTAACTGCTGGTGGTCCCTATACGTCGTTCCCTGTGGCTGCGTTTCCCTTCAGCTTGATAAAGTATCTGAGGCAGAATTCATCTCGGGAGCAGGATGTGTAATCACTGAAAGCTCAAGAGGTTGTTGGAGCTGAATGAGACAGAATGGATTGTTACTAACTTTCAGATGAGATGGTGTTAGAAAAGACCCGTGATCTCGTGTTTATTCATTAATATTCTCCTCATGCTCCACAGAGCTGTTTGCGTTTGCCGTAGCGGATGAAGCTCCTGCCAGAAAAGTCAACTTCTTTCGCTGGGAACACAAAGTTAGAATTACCACAAGGTCTGAAAGCTGTAGAAAAGACATAAGACATTTAGATTATAGCTCTCCTGTCCTTTAATCGCACAGCTGAAAGGGAAAATAGATTTGTGGTCCGCTCTCTGTATAACCCTTAATATAAATGACAAGCTTTCTCTTTGTTTGTATTTTTCTCTCTTGTTCCACGAGGGAATAAATTCAATTACGCAGATTATCTCTCAGAGTCTGCAGCGTACCTGTGACCCACTTATCATTACAAAGCTGATTTCTCAAAGGGTCTTCCAAGAAAACTACTAATAAGGATGTCGAACCCTGAACAAAGATTGTGAAGAAGCCTTAATATAATAGGCGGACAGGAGGTTTTGTAACTGGTCTTGCTAAAGGCACTGAATGCGGTCATTAGAGCTGGGAGTGAGGCTGGAAAGGTGCGATTGCAGGTTTGATTAGCGTCTCCTTCCTCATGTTTGCTACGTGACCCGGCCGTATGGGAGCCCTGCGGTGCGAGAGGCAGTACAGCCCGGCTGAAAATAACTCCAGCAGGACTCGAGGCGCTACGATCAATGACCGCTGAAGCCCTGAAGAGTGAGATTAAACTTCAAGTGATCTGCAGATTGTAGCATCACAATAACGCTGGGAAAACACAGCCGCTAAACAGGCCGTTAAACTGAGGTGTTATTTATATTTGTCTGTTTTATTATTTGATTATGTTGCATGTTTTTAAAAGGCTTTGTTTTTTCACCCAGGCTGGGTAAAATATGGACAGAACACACCGCAGGGTTATAAATGACTCTTTGCTGGGTTGTATTAATGCCAAATGCTGGTTTGGTGGAACACATGGTTGTGTAATTTATAACTCAGCTGTGTGTTCTGCTCATATTTTACCCAGCCATGGGTTGAAAACAGCCCAGCATTTTTAGAGTGTGTGTTTCTCATCATTTTAAAAACCTTTTTGTCTAAATGCTTGCATAAAGTTTGAATGCTTCGGTTTTATTTAAAGTAGTACATAAAGTATAAAATAGTGCATATGATTAGTTTTTACAAAACTACATTTAGGTTATAAGAATGTTCTCCTAACATGTGCTTTA
>JBAJNP010006341.1:0-25856 GCA_036877545.1 Yasuhikotakia modesta | reverse complement strand
TCCAGTATAAGTGCACTGGATATAATTAAACTGGGTCTCTATCAAAACAGGCCATTTTTATCAAAGCACCGGCATGATCTTACAAAAGCGTCACGGTTATGTTAGGATGGCCCGTGATGCTCAACGCATCGTCGACTGTTCAGCATCACGAGCTGCGATTCACGGTTCGAGCTGAATTTAAAGCAACATCGCCCTCCGTGTATTTTTACCACCGCGCAGGAAAAACAACCCCGAGCACGTCCACACACCCCTCAGCACCACCGCAGACAACAACGACAGCTTGCAACACAAACATACACGTTATGCCGTCATGCGCATCTCCTGTACGTGGACCACATAGAGATTTGCATTAAAACCCCAGCGTGGGGTGAAACTGCATCTGTGTTGTTATAATGGGTGCGCAGCAGCAGGCTGGTGTAATTCAATGTCCGGCTATTCAAACAGATATTAAATAAGAGTTTTTAAGGCAATGCAAACTTTTATCGCTTGGTTTCATAGGGCTGCTTACCTTGTTTTAAAGGGCAGGAAAGCTAGTTTGATCAATCCGTGAGTGCAGATCTGGATGCCCTCCTTCGCTATGCTCGCCACTTTCAAACTGTGCTCTAGTATGTGCAGCTCCATCTTCTGCGTCCTCTCATTTGTGGTGCATCTAAAATGATAAAGACTTTTGCTTCTGGTAATAAAAAGAAAGAATAAATAAATAACTGGAGCTCGTGGACGGGGTTTAAAACGTTCAAACGGAACGGAAAGAAGGGAAAGGAAAAGTTGCCTGCCGAGGAAAAGAGAGAAAGAGAGAAAAGCGGGGTGAAATAAAAGAAAGCACAACGAGGTAAATGGGAAGGGAGAAAATGAGGACTGTCGGCCCCCTTGTTTCCACTCCGACAGGGACTGGAATGGGCCAGCAACTGGTAACGGTGAAACAAACAACTTGTCACTCAAAAGGGGGCGGGACGAAGGACTGTGGCACGCTGGGAAATGTAGTTCAGCCTTTGTGGTTCCGTTCTGCTATGCTCCACCAATTAATGTTTCTCTTAAATATATATATATATATATATATATATATATATATGGTTGTATGTGTGTATAGATCACATTTTACACTCTTCATCCTGGATTTTATTGAAAGAATGTGATTATTTATTCAGACTGGATATAATCTTAGACTAAACCTTTCATTCCCTGTTGTAAAATAAAATCTATAACATATGAATGAAGAACAAAATTGAATGATCATTACAGGTTAACAATCAAGTATTTTGTTTTTAATTTGGAGACATAATGAGGTCATGACAGTAATTTACCTAGTCCTGGCCAGAATACAAAATCTAAAAGTAGAAGTCAGAAGTTTAATAATTTACAAGTGCTGTCTACTGGTAACCAGGCCAATGCTGCACAGCACCATAAAACAACAAGCATTCTTTGTGTGCAGCTGTGATAAGATCCTGGGACACGCCGATCTCTTGCAGACACCGTTCAGTTCAAAGGACACATCTCTTTGTTACAGCATTCAAAACATATTTGAGCGGTGAGCTTTTCGCTTTGTACTGGCAAATGAGTTAAAACAATTTATGGTTTTTTGTGTAAACTATTACGATTGTTTGCCCAGACCTTTCAAGTATGTTGTTTCTAACTGCCATCATTACAGTCTTTGGTGTTACAGTCAGATGAATGTTTGGCCTGAAATGCAAACATGGCCCAAATATGTCTATGACGTTTTGAATTGKATCAACRTATTTCTGAGAATTATATTGTATTTAAAAAAAACACCCCAACCGATAGCTTTAAAATAGCCAGAGGCACTTTTGAATGTTGGCTTGATGGAATACATGAAATAAATAATGCTAAATAACTGCAGATATCTTATAGTGAACTGAAAAGCTACACATAACATGTTAGTGCCATTTTGGTGAACTTTCATGCTTCGTCTTGTCATTTTTTATTTAGTGGAACATGACAGGAAATATGAAGAAGTTGATGCAACAACATGTTTTCTCTGTAACAAAAGTCCATATCTTTTTCACACAGAAGCAAGAAGTTGTGTTTGGAACATGAGGGTGAGTAAATACTGATTACCTCATACCCAGCAGCTCTGAGAAATAACATGTACCACACAGTAATACCATCTGAGTGCAATTTCTGCATTGACATGAACAGTAATTTGCACCCGATTAATAATACCAGGAAAGTTCATTTAACAGTAAAAGCTATTTTAAATAAGCCATTGAAAGCCAATACCAGGTCCAGAGTGCACAGGTCATTTAAAATACTCATTTTATAGTAATTTGCTTTTATCCTATTATGCACAATACCCTAACGATTTGAACTGTTCCTATTTTTCTTGTATAATCTTACAGCTCCCTTACAAACTTGGGTTAAGTTATCCCTTTAAGACAATCCCTAAAGAAAACACAGCAGTGAAGCGTTCAAGCACTCACAAATAAAGGCTTAGTTTTACACTCAAAAGCAGCTTGTCAAGCAGGAGCACAGAACTGAAAACCATGTTCTCTGAAGTGAATCCTTTAATCTGAACCCCATGACCCACATGAAACCCTGAGAGGCAGATTTCACACTGCCTACAAGGCTTCAAATCTTGACACCACCCCCTATAAAGGGGTGCTACAGGTTTCACATGACTACAGCTCAAGTAACACCAAACCATTTTAACATGGAATTAAACTGGTATCAGAAATAGTACTTTAATGTACATCTCAGTCACTGCTAACCGTGTATGACAGACCCTTCCTATAGGTTAGACAACTTCAGTTTCCTATAATTGTCCTACATTAGATCCTTCCTAGAATTGTTCCATTATATCTTGTAGCCATTAAAAAATTTGGGATTCGGAACAAATTCAACACTCATGGACAATCGTATTTACAGACAATAATGGTATTAACAGACCAGACAATTTGCACTTTACAGCATGTTTTTATTGGTAGCACAATGAACTATGCAGTGCAAATCACTAATGCAAGGAACAAAAAAAAAAAACATTTTTGGGCAAAACAATTTAACAACTCCCATTCATTAAACATAAAAAGGGCAGTTATATTCACTTGAAATACAAGACATTACAGCTTATGCAAACAAAATATTACCCCTGCAGGCATTTAAAGAGGGCTGGGAAAAAAACAAACTTGCTGGGCACTTGTATCAGGCCCCCCAGGGAAAATAAGTGGCATGACTCCCTTTGACGGTGATCCAAAGCAGCGGAAGTGCTCTCAACTTCCAAATAACCTCTGGTTGGCAGATCCTACAGTCCAATGCCACCCTGTTGACAAAGAAAAGTACAGTTTTTAAATTACAAGAGCAAAAGTTTTATGCCTCATAACATTTTTATTTTTGGTTCACAGCAACCAAAGAACCACATCCTAAAAGCCTTAACATGAAAAACAAAAACAATTTAAAGTAAACAACCAGGAGATGGGTAAACTTGTTTCGACCACTACCATGACCTCACAACAGATGTAAGGTCTAGTAAGAGGTGTCGAAGTGATCTAGCACTGGCATATGAACATACCAGTCAGACATACAACTGGATGCAGATACCTTCAGTGCTGTTTTAAGCAACCGTTCACAAAAATGAAACAAGCCCCACGCATCAGAAAGCAATAGTGTGCCTCCCAGTGGACAACACAACACCTACACATAACAATTTCCAACCCCTGCACTACTAAGGGCCAATCTGGATAAAGCTTTAATAAAGCATCTATTACATACCTTAATGAGGTTAACATCTACCACCAGTACACAGCTGAGAAGACATTATGGTACTTCGGACCTCCAGCACAAACCCCTCAGGCTGAGGGAATCGCATCCTCTTCCACAACCTGAAAAGCAACAGAAACATAAGAACAGCAAAGTACATACTTGCATTCGATCCTACGCATACTAAATACAGTTTGACTGTTCAGAAAGGCACGTCATCACTCATGGTTATAAGAGCAGTTGAACAAAAGCCAGTCATCATCACAAATGCATTTACTCCATTACAACCAATGAGTTCATACCTACGGCTCTGTCCGTCCACACAACCACACGCTTCATCCAAATCCTGCAAGCACACAAAGCTTTTAAATTGCATGTAAATAAATAGGCACTAAATTAAAATGCATGTGGTAAAGGCATGTCTATTCTCATAAGTAGCACTGTTGTTTGGTGGTCACAACAGTGAGTTGCAAGAGAAGAGGTTTAGTTTTTGCACTGTACTAGTTCGTAAGCCCACCATAACTAGACTGTGACTAGCACTGTGCATTAACCCTTAATGTAATGGATCAAGACACTTACCATACTGTACACACTGTATATGCTGCCTGCAAAGCGTCATCGGCAGCATGATGAAACTTTACTAAAACAGTGAAAAGGAATAAAGATTGTTAGAGAAACTTAAGAAACAACTCACAACTCAAAGCCACATAAAGGTATTAAAAGTGTCTAGGCCTCTAAACTTTATAACCATACAAAGAAGAAACTTTTTGTGATGCAACTACTCGCTTGTAACTCATAGTATCATTGAACTTGAATATAAATTCATACATATATCAGAGGTTAAAGCCAAACTAGAGGCAATAACTACGTTATTATGCGGTCGCACGATCACACCACGTGCCAACTCCACCCTCGCTATATAAACAAGCCTTTACATCGAAACAATCGTGCATCTACTTACACTACACATCATAACTCATCTTCAACACTAAAATGGTCACAATGTGAAAAACTAAGAAAACGTACCTGCTTCTTAAACCGCAGTGATCATAACAGACACGCTCACAGTCTCCAGGTGCCCGACGAAGAGACAGAGCGGAAGAAATGCGCCCTATTTATACGTCACTGATCCGACTTTACGACATTTTACGACTCTGGCTTCAAAACGATTAAAATCAAATTTCTTTATACATTTTTAATATTTGTTTGTAATTTATAACATATTTGACCGAAAACGACCCAAATACGCAATTCTTTAATGAATGGTGTAAATATACATCTCAAAATCTCACTCATTCAAAAATGTCATCGGTCACATATAACACACATATAATACAATAACGATAATAATATTGTAATTATTATTATTATTATTATTGCTTAACTTTACACAAAAAACTACAGTAATAATAAATGTTACAATAAACAAATAGTCTACAACCGATAAAACGTTTCATTGTTTTTGCTTAAGAAAAGCAACTTTTCACTTTTCATTGCTTATATAAATGTAATGTAGATGCCAGTCAAATTGTGTTACAAAATGTGTTTTTAATGTTTTAAAACACTGTTCAGTAAGAGTATAGGGAAAGGGTAATGTAAGCAATATAAAAAAATACAAAAAGACCCAGTGTTATTTTATTTTTTTTACTTTATTTATTCCTTATGGGTTTCCAGTTTTGAACATGTAAATGCAAACATCATTTGCCATAGTAAAAAACACACTCTAGGTAATACTCATCTGAAACAACATTTGAAATAGGACACAAATTCAAGCGAACAACAGATTCTGGACTCTGGCAACACTTCACATTTTCTGTACCTCAAATACAGTAAAACGGATAGAGGTTTGGTTTCTGCCACTTCATGGTGGCTACAAAACAACCGAGACATAAAAATGAGTATGAAACCTTTCAAAACAGGAAGTTGAATATTAAAGCAAACGATATTTCTAGGAGTAAATAATCAATTTCAGTGAGCAAGAGCAAGTAAATGGACACTTTTTGTTTGAGTTTAGTGTTGATGGTAACCAGATACCAGAATCTGAGGTTCTACAACTGTCCTCATTCTCCACCTCAGCCTTGCACCCCTGCCATCAACAGCACAATCACACACTGTAAGGAAACCCATAATGTGTCATAAGAGGCATATTTCAAGAGAGACACAACGTTCTAACAGTGTTACGCAGACAAGAATATAACTATGCCACATGTATCATATTGTTTCCATATTAAAAGCTAATATCAATCTAGTAATCTTTGTAAAGTGAGCAGTGCAAAAACACTGTTACAAAAGACAAGGCACGATAATTCGGCCATTCGGTGCAAGATTAAGGTGAACCCAGAGGAGAAATATATTGACTTCATCAGAGAACGACTATAATACGCAAACAATTGCCTGAGAGTTAAAAATGATCAAAACAAGACAAGATATTTTGTGTAACATGCAGTCACATGTCCAGTCAAGAGAGCAACAGCGTTCAAAGATACAAAAACTGGCCAAGAAGGAAGTTGAGATTCTTGTAGCATCCAAGAGCAGAAACTCTCTTTTTACGGAGAACAGCGTTATCGAACGTGAAGCTAAGTTATTTAAATGACAGCCCAAAAACTTTGCATGCATTTTTATGCCATAGTGTTCATTTACAAAAGCAAAAGGGTTACAAAAATGTCACAGGAGAGGCTTTTACAGTGAAGGTTGTCAGAGAGAATCATGAGATTGTGCAGGTCATCTGCTTTTAGGGGCCTCAAGTAGGTAATATTAATAATAATATTTGGTTATCAGGTGAATTTTTTAATACCTGTTATCCGTAAACAGCGGAAAAACTCCACTGGCAGTTTGGAAAAATAACTCATTAAAATGATAACATACAGTAATACGTTTAATATACCCATCAACAGCATGCTAAATATACAATAACACGGAAAGGCTAAAATAATAAATTGGCTATATAATATAAATGCCACTAAATGACATAACATACACAAAATTAAAACAAACATGTCAAAAGACTTTAACGCAGCCTTTAAAAAAATATATTTGGTCCAAATTATAAAACTCTTTAAAACGCTCAAAGGAAGATTAAGATAAACATGCTTTTTACCAATCAGTCAATCCTAAAACTACAGTTATGTCTAAAAGATTAAGTCCATTTTCCGGATTAGGGAATTTAGAATGAGACTCTGTGAGTTCAGATGGAGCAAAGTAGAAAATAAAGCCAATCAAGATGTCGGAAAACCTTAGAATAAAAGCTGTTCCAACAAACTTCCAAATTTCCTTAAGAGCTGCTTTTAGGTGTTAGTGTGTCCTTTGTGTAAAAGGGTTTGATCTATTTAGGCTTCCTGTGTGTCTTAATATTAATGGCCCATTTGTCGTGGGAGCGTTAGACTTTAGAAAGGTAAACTAATTACATTCATTACATGGACTTACTAGGAAGTCATTTAATTTATTGAAAAAGCAATTATAGCCTATTGTGCTGAAAGGGGAGTTACAAACTGTAAATGTTGTGGTGGGTAAAAATTGTAAAAAAAAAATACATAAACTAAATATAATCCTGACAATCATCTGTCTGTAAAATATAAATATATATATTTTGTTGTTTTTGCTTTAGCCATCAGATAAGCATCAGAACAGTGGTCGACCGTATTCTAGGTGTAAACATGTTTTTTCAGCAGCGCTCTTAAGCAGTCCAGCCTTATTCTGAAATTATTTTTAGAACTCCTTTGCTGCCATAATGCAAACTCACAATACACTTACTGACGGCTGATTTCTGTAAACAGCTTTCCTGAATACATTAAACCTCAGACACGGCTAAAAGAATGAAGAATGAGAGAACTGGAGGATGTTTAAATATTTAGTCAGCACATCTGATCTCCTGTTGGCTGCAGAAACATCATCTCTCCGTTTTCAATGGGGTTGTACAAACACAGGCTGATTAAAGACCCTTACATAAGTCCAACGGCCACATCAAGGCAAGCAAGAAAACTGCAAGCTCAACACCAGGAAACATATGAGAGATAGAACAGTTGTTTAGTTAGAAGCAGATATTGTCACCCATCTGTAAATCTGTTGTAGTGTTGATCTGTCCATCAGAGGCTGGGCTTACGTCGACATCATGTGGGCAAAGGGCGGGGCAATGGGGCAACCGCTGGAAGGCTTTCAGTCATTGTACCCTGAACCAGGGAGTTCATTGGTTAACGTGTGCCAGCGCTCGATTTTCTTGTCCTTGTTTTTCAGACAGTCAAACCAGTGTTTTAGCCTCTCGCCATTGGCATTTATACCTAATGAGACTCCGCCTGGAAAAACAGGTGGAAAAGTTCATTATTACTCAGAGTACTATTGATCTTGGAGGTTTTGGGCTATTTTACAGTACGAAATAACCTTTGGAACCTGCATTTAATCAATAAGTTAATTTGCAGATCTTATTTACAACTTAACTATAAAAATAAACAATTTTGGAAACTTTGGAAAGGTTAAGATGTGAAAGCATAGCTAACAGAACGCACCAATGAAATCATTGGATTTGCCAATGTCATAGTCCCACACGGTCACCTCCAGGGTCTTCTTGCTGAGGTCAGCGTACTTAATCTCATAGAAGAACTCCTGAGTGATAAAATGAGCACATATCACTTACACATGAGATCATGTATGCATTAACTGTATGCATTAAAATACTAATGCACGTAATGATAAATTGTCTCTTACTTCATTAAATTCAGGGTTGAGGGTCTTCTTTTTGACAGCTGTCTTGTGCTTTGACTTTTTGTTCTCATCTGGCTTGAGATATCTGAAATACATCAGTGACAGTGAAGTTAGGATGCATACACAGGTAACACACACACAAACTAAACAAACATGCAAAAACTCTTGCATGCAATGTAAATGTCCACCAGAGGGCAATGCAGTGTTTGTATACAGAATTAATTTAAGAACATGCCTTCCTTCCCGTTTTAAAGTGACAAACAAGGCTTCACTCCAGACATTATTAGCAGCATTTACTCAAGTCTAAGGTAGCTTAATAAAAAAGCTTAAATGAACCCACACATCACATGTCTGCTGTCGCAGAGGCCATTAAAAGTGTGACGTCTGCAAACGCTCTCTAATGAGGCTGCCCCACTCTCTCTCTCTCTCTTACACAGACCACCAGACAAACTCACAGACCCGTTCAATCACTGAGGTCAAACCTCCCACAGACTAATAATCACAGCCTGTTGCTTATATTGTCAGGCTGATAATATAAATTCATCACACTGAATCCTGTATTATCCTTTGGGGATTTGAATTGACAGAAGAGTGCATAACTCAAATAAATGAATAAAGAACGTAAAAAATTGAAAGGTCAGTGGCTTTTATGAGATTATACAAAAATGACAGGAGAATTTCAGAGTCACACTTATGACTTTTTCACTTTTTTGGTAACACAATGTCTTGCTATGTGACACAACAATGTTGCCTTAAGACAACCTCATTATTTTTCTTTAAAACAACTAAATGAAACAAAACATAATGCGCCTCTACAATAATCCCTCTATAAAGCATTGGATTCAGGAGGGGTTGGGAACGCTAATCCCTTCTCTGTGCTAAAGCCGAGATTGTTGCTTCATTTCTGTCCAGCACATCTGAGTCCTAAAAATAAAGCCAGGAATCACATCTTTGATACAGAGAAGAGAGTTAATTGCGTCTGTATTAAGGATAATTGTGAGAATAAATGTCTTAAACACATGTGTACTTGTATTGTCATAAGCTATTTAGCTTTTATCCTAAGTGACTTACAGTATATGTAACACAGCAAAACCCCCTGGAGGAATCTTGGGTTAAGCGACTTCCTCAAAGGCTCAGAGGTAAAACATGAATCATTCCTGTGGGATTTGAACCCACAACCTTTTGGTTGCCATCCATTAGGGTACAGTGACACACATCATAACCCTTAACTGTGCAAGGCCTTTATGAAAGGTTAGGAGGATAAAGTGGCCATTTTACATTATGCAATCTGACTGCAATCCATAACATTTGCCTGTGTAGCGCCATCTCTGTTTAAAACATGACATTACAGGCTACTTGCAGAGTTTTGTCAAAGCAGATAAGAAGGTAAGAACAAGCAGTCTTTCTGTTTACAGACGTATATTTCCTGTGAAATCTGACCTGACAGTTCAAATGATAAATGACTGTAAATCGTGGTAAAGTGAGGAGATCATGTTGAGCTTTTGCTCATTAAAAGTTTTGTTTGTCTGTAGATTTAAGTTCTGCGTCTGATAAAATCAAACTGGACTGACACAGATTTATTCTCATTTGTAATTTACATTCTCATTTTTTATTCTGCTTCACATTGAACTGATACATATTCAGGAACTGACTGTTGCAGAATCATGTTTTTAGCAAAGACAGTTCATAATGAATAAAGAAAATAAAAACAATCGCTGAGAGACGGACTGTGTGATGCACGGCTTACGTTTTGACATAGGGGTCAGAGAAACCATTGGCATCCATGGCAGCGAGGTGGGCACAGCGGATGATGCCCACTACTAAGCCAGACTTCTGAGAGCTGTACTTCAGAGAGATCATGATGCGGCCTCTCTCCTCCAGAGACTTGTCATCTGTCTTATCAATCTGTGAAAACACAAACAGGAAACACCGCTGTCATTCCAAAGAATGATGTACTGTAGATTAAAACTGCTGAACTCTAAATAAAGTGCATTTCTGTACATTCTGTTTACAAGGTTTAAACATTTGATCACATAAATGTGTTTAAAAGATTTTACTGCTAAGTAATTAGCAATTCAATTTGACATCACAAGACTTGACTGACTAAGGTCAACTGTTTACAATACAATTGACAGACTGTCATTGTAACACTGTCATCCTTCACTGACACACATGAAACACTCATTATATATATATATATATATATATAAATTTGCTAATAAAACATCATCTACACATTAATTATTATAAAAATATTAAAATAACATTAAAAATTAATTCTTAACACATATAAGGGACACAGACAGCACTTGTTGTGCAAAATTTAATTGCAACCTAACAATGTAAGTTGTTACTTGTTATAATTCTAATGAATATTTCTGCAAACTTCATCTGAGCAGCATTATCATTTAATTATCAGCTCATAAATATGGAAATGTGTGGAAAGTCCCAGAAGTCCCAGCAGAAAAATTATTTTTTAAATGTATTTTCATTCACCTCTTCATATCCTCTCCACACGCTGCTGCTGTCTAGACATTTGTGTTTATGAGAAAGCAGAGCCAGAGCTGAGATCTTTCCAACTGTTGAGTGTGTTACTTAAATCTCTCTCTCTCTCTCAGAACTTTGTGGACCCACCAAAGCTGTCAAGCATGAAGTTAATTAGCTGTGGAGGAGCGTCACTGTTCATCCTCCACACACTGCTGTCTCATTTCCGTCTCCACTGGAGATCACACAAGTGTGCACGCACACGTATTACACGTCTCCTCACACAACAAACATCTTTCCTGTTTACTGGCTGGTGGAGTTGCACTCAGACCCAAGATGAGATCCCAAGTGTTTGTGTTTAACTCTTGCCACCTTTACCTGCACTCAGATCCCCACATGCGTCCGTGTGCTAAACTCCAGTCCCTTCTGTCTCACAGGTGGTAGACAGATAACAGACTGTGGTAGAACAAACTGACACTTTAATTTCCAACATACTGAAAATGAAACTTCTGCTTTCTCTGTTAAATATGATCAAGCATGTCCAATGTGACAATTCTGATTGAATGGGTGATTATCACAAAGTTTATTAAATTTTATTCATAAAGTTTATTTAATTACAGGGCTAGCTGTTAAATTACATTAACTCAGCTTTTATTAGAACCGTAGCCGTAGAACCGTAGAATGTATTTTCCAGTCAGGTTTATGCTGGTTAGTGCTGGTTTAGCTGGTAAGCGACCTTAGTCATACTTTAATGTTTTACCTGCAAAAAAATAACTGGTGTAAATGGTTTGCAAGCATGACTTTTCAAATAAACCTGCTAGTTAAATTAAGCTAGTTTAAAAGTTAGCGACACAAGCACACCATTATTGCTTGGATGTTGACGGATTGTCATACCGGTTTTTCCAGCAGAAAGATTCAGAAAGGAGCTTTGAGGCCATTTCCAACAGCAGACATTTCAAATAAGCAGACATGTGCAAGCGGTTATAACTTCTGCTTTTCTAAGCAGAAGATAATCAGATAAAAGATCTTCAGATCAATCCAGCACCCAAAACTTGTCTTACTTTTTCTGTCAGGCTATGAACACTTTGATACTTTAACCATGTCCTAATATCTGCATCCACCACCATCAAATCCACCAGACAAGGTTGAAATGGGCTGAAATGTTTTCCTCAAGATGTTCCTACGAAACAGAAAGCAGCTGATCCCAGCAGAGCTTCAAACGTAACGCTGTCAGACGTATCAGAAAGATTCACTCCTCAACCTGGTTCAGCTTTTCAAGGCTGTACAAAATTTGACACCTGGACTTGTTTATAGAGGAATGCTAAGACATACCTCATGGGCCCGTGTACATCCAGCATTTATTTAGTCAAGTGTTGCCAGTAAAACAAAGACCAAGAAACTCCAAACTGCTCAGCTTGCTGGAGGGCGTTACTTTGAATCGAGGTACATTTTAGTTCCACGATAAAAGCAGCAATTCAGTTGTTGACTCTGAATGTGTATGAATGGCTCATAGTTTTAACTCTGTCAGCCTGCAGCTTTACACCATTTTGTTCTGTTGATTTTGGTTAAGCCTGTCATGTTCCTCTCAGATGGTTGATGGACGTGAGGAAGTTTCACCACTGATAACTGAAGACTAATTAGTATGCTAATTCCAATCAGAGTTATTTGCACTTGCTTTGGACTAATCAATTTGATATCGGAATATCTTTATGTAGCATTCAAACTTCCTTCAATTTCCCCATCACTCACTGATGATTAGCACAACCGAGCTGCTAGCATCTTCAAAGAAGCTGTTTCACACAATAACTGTAAATGACTGTGGAACTCACTGGAAGTTGCTTCTCCAAACAGTTGCTGAAGTTCTTGGTCTGGTTGGGTTTGAGTTTCTTCAGGGGGATCCGGGTTTCTCCAATGAATTCATTGTGGCGGAATTTGTCCTCATCACACACTGAAATCCTGAGAAAAGATCAACAACAGAGTCTCTGTCAGAGCAGGACTTCAACTAAAGCAACTACACAGCTGGAGATTGAACTCTGAGGTTTCGTTTTCAACACATCGTATGATGTTTGGCTTTTTAATACCTCAGAAAACGTATGTAACATTATTACCAGACAGTTTCTTAATGACTTTCTTTTTTACCAATTTTATAAGAACTGGTAATAAATCAAATTACAACATCGTAACACACCTCAAACTTCCAGATAATTTTGTGATTGCAGTACACTGTTTGGGTCAAATGAATCCGAACAGAATTCAATTCTAGCACATGTTACAATGTTAAAGTTGCAGTAACAGCTGTCAAGTCTGTTTTTCATTTGGTTGGAGGAACAAATGAAAAGGATTTGAAAGGAACATATGAAGATATAAAAATGATAAATATAATTTCAAGTTAAATAATTAAAATTCAACAGAATACAGTAATGGGTTTATGGATAGATCCTGTGACTTACAATCAGCTGTAAGATTTCAAAGCTTTCAAAATATAGTTGTTATCTTTTATATCGACCCACCTCAGAACCTCTAAACACACACAATCTGTAGGATAAAAGATTTACACAACCTGTCCTATAAACTGCCGCTACCCCCCTCACAGGACTGTTCCCTCCACACCTGTTTATAAAATAAAGTTTCTGCAGAAAACACTTATTCCCAGTCCAATATACGGTGTGAACTGAACCATACAGAGTCTATGTTATCTTTTAACTGTTAAACGTTCATTTGCATTGAACCTGCTGACTGTGAAATGAGTTTCTGTTCTATTTGCAGTACTGACAGGAAGCACATCCTACATTTATGTATCTGGCAGATGCTTTTATACAAACTCACTTACAGTACATTAAAATCATACATTCTGTCAGCACAGGTGCTCCCTGGGAGTCGAACCCAGAACCGTTTGCGCTGCTAACACAACGTTCTACTAACTGAGCTACAGGAACAGTGTGAAGTTGGTAGTAATAAGAAAAATAATCATCATCTGTGCATCTTTTATCCTGTTTGTATGTGGACTAAATATACTTTAGAAAATGTTTACAGTAATCACTCGCAATAAGGAAAAGTGTTTTAACTCACGCACCCATGACTGTCAATAAGAAATGTGCAAAATTAATACAAGTTTGATCATCTTTACAGTAAAATTGCAGCAGCCACCACAATGTCTAGCTGGAGCGGTGTGTTTATTTCTGGTTTGTTTTGATGAGATCTGATTACTGTGGTGTGTTTGTAACTGTCCTTCTGGATGAATGTGGAAAAGCAAAAGACCACGTCTGCTAAACTTCAATCAGTGATTTTTCATACAGAGAGTGTTTTTATACAACGCTCCTCTCGCATGTAATCACAGCACATTGTGTGTGACTGCAGGAGTCCGGGGGGCTTGAGCTTGGTCTCAAATTTTGGTTTCAAGTGGGGTAAAAAAATTCAAAATCGGACTGTAATATAACATGGTTTTTACTAAAGCCAATTCTTTAAAAAACCAAATCTTTTACTTTTTTTAATAAACTATTTTAATATTAGCGAGTAAACATACTGTATGAGTCAGATTATTTTGTTATGACTTGAATTCATTCAGCAATAATTGCATCAAGCTAGTTAAAAATAATTATAGCAATAATTACACCATGCTAGTTGAAAACACCAAAGCAATATTAACCATATTACCACAGCAATATTTTGGCTTCTCAGTGCTGTGAACAGAAACATAAATTCCAATACTAATTGAAATCTGCTATGTTTGACTAGTAACATGAACGGCCAAAATGCTAAGTAATGTTAATGGCCATAACATTGGACTCGTTGTGTCAGGCAATTTCAACTAAACTACCGCTGACAGAGGCACTATGTTTTGTTTAAGCTTGAAAGGTTACTTTTTCAGAGCACTGCAGTCGTGCCATGTCCACTTAATGTAAGTGTCTTTGGGCTAGTTGTTTAGACCTCACTAGCCTCTTCATGGAGTTGGGTTTATTCCCAATATAAAGCATTTGGATTTATTCAGGTTTGTTTTGGTCTTTCTATTTGCTGATTTTTTCTGTCAAGATTTGTCAACACTGTCACTTCAGACCATTGATCGTGTCAAAATATGTGCGATACAGAAGAGACACAGAGACCTCGGATGCATGTTTAAAAACGTCATTAACAACTAGATGGTCAGTTCTGTACAAACTGCATAGAATTTCTGTATATGCGGCTGTTACTACCTGCATTTTTCAGTAGATAGTTTGTTTGTAGATAGATAGTTTGATGGTTGTCACTCCCGTAAATGACTGAACCGTGTGTGAACAAACCAGGACTAAGCACTTAAAAGCAAACTGACAACCAAATTTAGCCGCAGTGTGTACATGGCCAAAGATTCTCTGACGGCTTTGTCATTACTCATTTTGTTTTAATATGCCAAAAGAAATGTGGTGAAACAAAATGTGTTAGCAGAGCTAGCAACATCACTGCACCCGTTCTACAAAATGTGTTTGTAAATAGAATTGTGCATTCTTTACAAACGGCTAATCTCAATGAAAAGCTTTCACATGGGAAGGCTAGAGAGGAGAGGCACTCGTGTGGAGAATTTAACTTTGAATAGAGCCGTCAGCTGACACTGGCAATGCAGGTATGCCTTTCTAAATCACAAGCTTTTCACACAACCCGCCATTAAAACTACACTTTGATGTTCATCTGCCACACATACAGAAGACTGTGAGTAAATGGGCTCTGGTGAATAATGGGAAAGATGAATGCTTGAGTGAGATAAACCCTCTGTGTGTGCTGATCAACAAACATGTACATTTTGCTGTATATGAAACTGTACAATAACTTTAATGTAATACAGCTAAAGGTATAAACTTTTTAAGGCCATAAAATAACTTTACCCTGGTGGTTTGTACATTTACATTTATGCGTTGGGTTTAAAGCAACTTATAGTGCATTTAATGCATATAATTTCTCAGTACACATGGAATCGAACCAACAAGCTTTGTGCTGCTAAAGTAATGCAGAACTACCTACAACAATATCTACTACAAATCCACAGCGTACACGAAGAATTTCAGATTAAATTCAATTCATTAACGCCCCACTCTGGATTACAGTTTGGAGTTATTGTATATATGTGTCTGCCAGCTGTCTTGCTAAATATCAACACCGTGATATTGAACCACTGGTTCTTATATAGAGCCTGACAGCTGTTCAAGCTTAACAACATTTTATGTGAGACATTACGTTAAACTCTATACGCTCTCCACTCACAAACCACAACACATATGCAGACACTGTTTTTTCTCTGTGTCTGTATGTCCACAACTGTAGTAAATGCCAATTTAATCTAAAATTCAATGTTTGTCATCACTTATTCCTTGTATGTTACTTGCCTGTTTAATACCTTTAATTCCTACCTACCTAGTTAATAACAGTAGCAAAAAGACAACACATGCTAACCGAGAAGCCCTGAAACTCCCCAAAGCACTGACTGCTGAACCATGACAGTCTTATTTAAAGGATGTTACTTGTTAAAGACGTATTTCTCTGTGATTAGCTTTACAAATTTGTAGCTTTTTTTCAATCGTGGTCCAGTGGCATCTTATCTCTGGATGTAGACTGTCAATTTACAGCATGGCTTTAATTACAAAAACTGAAGGTGCCATAAACTGGCAGAAATCTGTATGTGGACTTAATGAAAATGTAGTTTTATAAATTTTAGAGGTGAGAATGTGAGTTTATTTACGTGAAGGACAAGAGCAGTCCCTGAAGGAAAGGCCTATGAGGAAGACTTTCGGTTTCCATGGAAACTGGCTGAGACAGCCCTAAAGAGAAGCAACAGTGAATCATCAGGTGGGTCCTCCCTCATCCACCCGTCTGCACACACACGTCGCACACATACACACACATCGCACACACACGTCACACACATACAAACACAGACATGTGCACACACACACATGCAGACACACATGCAGACACACGGACACGCACGCACATGCAGACGCACATACAGACCCACAGACATGCCGCATACATGCAGACACACACGAAGACACACACACATGGAAACACACCCTTTTGCTCTTTACATTTATCCTTTCTGATGCACTGTGGCTTAAGCACAAAAATGTGACATTTAAAGCACAGGTCAATTTAATTTTGCCTCATTAATTCACTGTGAGTCCAGACAAATCTGAGATATTCCAACCCAGGGCTGCAATCTCAGCGAGGAAAACCTGCGATTGACACATTAACATTCTCCTCTACCTCATCAGCCGCTCCAGACGAGGGTCTGAGGACAGTCAGGGGGTGGATGAAAGATTTGGGGCTCGCCAAGGAACGAGTGACAATAAATCACATCCGATCTCCACCTTGCTGCTCATTGGTTTAAATCACTTCACGCTAACAAATCACTTCAGGTAATCTAAAAATACATTTTAATATGAAGCCGGTTAAAAGGTTACCACATGTTAGTATTATCAACCAATCAATCTCTAACTTTTCCCTTTCTAGCGCCACCTGTGTTTGAATCATGAAATGTTATTTTACTGGCAGTGTCCAGAGCGCATTATTGTAGCAGGAAAGTGCATGAATATAATGCATGAGCACAAACCTCTGTCCACACACGCGCATTTATTTTTCTCTCTCAGAAATCTGCACGCTGCTCTCTATGAATCCTCTCTGCTCCTGTGCAGAGAATATGCGACACTTAAATGTTTCTGTTGCAATTGTGAATCTGTCCCCTCGCTTAGAGTGCTTGTGTGCATTCAGACTGCAAACCATGTGTTCACAAATCCCTTAATGCGTTCCCTCTGAAAGCAGCAGCAGGCAGGAGTCTCAGGCTGGGAGTATGAGTGCAAAAGTGATCTTACCAGCCATTGTGCTGCTTAATGTTCAGATCATTTCAAATAAAACCATGTTAATGTCAAACAAGTATTTCATTGATTTTTTTCACCAAATTTGACATGAATTCAACTAATTCTGATCAGCATGTTATTAAGAGAATTTAAAATCAGCATTTGGATTTAGGTTGATTTTGGTTTGATTTTGGATGAATAATTCATGATAAAACACTGTTTCATCAGAACAATCTCTGATGTACCAGTGAATTACATTCACATTTTCACAATTCCATTTTATCCAAAACAACTTACAAAACTGTATTTAAAAGTAGGGATGAAGAGAAGGATAAACAACGTAGGAGGAAAAGTTGTTGTTTAGTTATTGTTATAAATGTTAAAGTTAAACTGTCAGAAGTTATGGATTAATCTGGTTTATGTTCCATATCCAGTCAAAAGACTAACTGGATTAAAGGGAGAATAAGGGACAATTATATTTAGATAAACTAACTGAAGCAGCTCAGAATGTTACAGTCATTTGGCTTTTTAGCTTGTTAATTTGTTCAGGTCTGTTTTTTATTATCATGTAGATTAACATTTTTCATGATGTGAAAGTGCCGTGACCTAATGCTAATTTGGTGAATTCCTTATTTGTATAATTGCTTACGTCTTATTTCTATTTCCATCTTGGACAAAACAAAAGCCATAAATACCAGTTTTTCCCAGGATAATTCCATTGTTCCTCCAGAATAAATTCATAAAATAAAACAATGCTTGTACATTTAAATGTTTGAACAGAATTTCAGTATTACACATTTCATTATTCTACATGGGACTGAATAACTCATGCAAATTCAGAGCCATTAAACCCAAAACAGAACAAACCACATGCTTTGCAAAACAACAATCTGCTTTGTACCTGTAAAAAGAGAACAAAATAAAAAAACAACTTTAAAACAAATGATTAAAACTGACAAATTAAAGCCTAAAGCCACTTTCTGCATAATTGAATTGTTAATCCAGCAATTATGATTAAAAATATAACACAAGTTTTTATCTTACGTCATGATGACTGTGTAGTAATCATTAACTCCTCCCACTTCCTGTCTGAGATCGAGGGCTTCTCGAACAAGCACTGAGGGATTTGCAAACGTCTGAGTGCTCAATAACGGATTTTGTTCAAAATGAAAAAGATACGGTTGCAGCTTTAAAACATCAATAACATTAATTACTATAAATGCAGCGTAACCACAAGTTGGTGATAATGCAATTACAGTCATATTTGTATTATTAATCGTACAATAATTACTATTATTATTTTGCTTTATGACTCACAAATGACTTTGTATTAATAATACAGATTGTAATACCATTTTGGTATATGAAACAAGCCAGCAACAATAGCACCATTGAAATAAGTTCAACAAGGCAGACTGCTCAAAATAAACTAGCATGTTACGCTAGTATATCTGAGCCTGTAAGTATGTAGAAACGAACAACAGCTTTATGCAAGCAGCCTTTTATAACGGCAACCTAATCTATATTAAATAACAGTCAATCAACACCAAACTGAAATCTAATGGCCCTTTAATGTTGTTCGGCCCATACCAATGAGAAAAAGCAAGAAAAGAGCGTTTTCAGTAATCAATGATCAAATTCTCTGGTGGCTTTAGCTGCCAGCAGTACAGAAGTTAATGTGTGCATGATTTTGTTATTTCTATCCATTTGCATTCATTCAAATAAAGATGCTGTTTTATAAGCTTTGTGTAAAGGTAAATTTACATTTATCTGGCCATTCCTTCAAGCAACTTTGTATCTAGAAAGACACAGACCAATTCTTTTAAATAGTAAGTGGGTTTTCCACTGATGCAACTCGGTTAATCTGCTTTTAATGGATTTGAGGGATATTGTGTGTGTCACACATCTGTTATGCAATGATACACACAAGAGCAGACTAATGTTCTTCTGTGCTGTAATCTTAACCACTATTTGTCTGAGCTATTATCCTAATGCACCATTTTTAATCACTGTACAGGGTTTCAATGCAAACCAAGCCTCGTGAAAAACAACCCATTTTGCTACAGCTGTGTTTGCCAGGCAGTAAATGCCGCTCAAAAAGGGCCAATGACACCTTAGCTAGTGTGGGATTGCCAGGCAACATCGTATGACTTACAGGGGGTGGGTGCATGAAAACATCAGACTTTAAAGTAACTGAAACTCATTTGCAAATATTTGCAAAGGTAGGTCATGATCTGATGGTTACTAGTTAGCAATGTGTTTATCACAGTCAGGGCCAAAACTGCAGCTGCATTATTCACAGGAACTGTAAAACTCCTACATATAATTATAGCACATGACAAACCTACACAAAGGTTGGTTAAAGCTTTACACATAGCACATGGGTGACTTGATCATGAAATATTGTTATATGTTGCATATAAAACATAATATTTATTAGATTTTGTTGTTATATTTTGGGCCAGGGGTTATGACATGAAGAATAACATTTCCCTTGATCTTTTGACATGATGTCTTGGTATCATAAATGCATCTTGCATTTATCCCCCACTCTTACCAATAACAAAACATTTATGTAACTGTTCTCAGAAACAGATTAATGTCAAATGGCTGAATGTGACATCACTAGGTACATTTATTTTTATATGACCTGCCCCAGCAACATAACTTTTACATCACTGTACTGTTGGCTCCGCCCGTGGGGGAAACATCACCTAACTGAACAACAAGACAGACTGCTCAAAATAAACTAGCATGTTACGCTAGTATATCTGARCCTGTAAGTATGTAGAAAAGTCCTCAGAACAATAGCTTCATGCAAGCAGTTTTCCAACGGCAACCTAATCTATATTAAGTAACAGTCAATCAACACCAAACTGAAATCTAATGGCCCTGTAACATAACAGGGTAAAAAAGAATAATTTACTTAATTTTGATGCTTTTTTGGAAAAAAATTATATTTGGGATCAATTCATACAATCCTATAAACACCACTGGAGGAGAATTTAAAATTCAGTGCCTGGAATTGTCAGAAAATCCACATACAATCCACAAAATGTCCGACTTCCTGTTGGGCAGAGCTAATGCATATAATTTTGAAAGTTGAAAAAAATGTCACAACCTTTTAATTAACAGAAAGCAAAATGGAAAAGACCTCTGGTGCTCAAAATGCTTTTTAAATGTTCAATGTCAAATTATTCTATTCTCAGAAATCACAAAATCTTCAGTTTAATTTAATATTCTGTGAAGAATGATTTTCGTGTTTGTGTTGATATCAGCATGACTCACTGCTGTAGTTCTTAATATCAGATCAAAACAAGAATGAGCGCTATCGTCTGTCTGATATATAGCCAGTGACATAGCTGGATAAAGAATATAGCTGGATAAAGAATTTAGCTAGATAAAGAATTTAGCTGCATAAGGGAATTTATCTGGATATGGGAATTTAGCTGGATAAAGTGGCTCTGAATTGAATTAGCACCTCCGTGACCCTCTCACAACAAAATCCCATAAGATTCATGAATATTATGAGCTTCATGAAGCTAAAATTGATGGCATGGCTGTCTCTGGTATGATGAAGGCCCACTACACTGAACGTCACATAAAACTCAAGGAACAGGAAGCCATTTAACTTAAGCAGATGCATTCTGTAGAACAAACAAACACTATGTTGCCATGTTTCAGAATAATACCACACTGCTAGTAATGAAAACGGCTACGTAAACAACAGGTCAGGAACCTTTTATGATCATTCCAACCATCAGAGCTAAACATTATGAAACCTTTCAGCTCTGCAGCAGAGAGCAGAGGGTACATTTCAACCTTCACCGGTCCTTCAACTAGTGGCTTTTCATTTTGATGAATGGTAAAATATCCCACCTCACTCCATTCAGGGTCTGAATGGCAGCGATCCAACAAGAACTGCTGCCGTTCTCAAGGCAAATGGTGGTTCTGAGTGTAATTGGGTCTCTGTACCACCAGTGGGCTTGACCTACATGCCCACCCTGGCATTCAATCAAAGAATATAGAATTTCTCTAAATGTGAATAGGAACTGTGGTCAATCAGTGTTTATTCAGCTATTCAGAACATATTAGTTTTTTTAGCCATGCCATGCATTAGATTATCTAGTAGTGTTAAAGATCTGGGCTGGTAATTCAGAGGTTGTTGGTTCAAACCCACAAGTTTTTTGCATTTTTGTTTTCATCATTTCCAGTTGCAAACGTTCACAGTTCAAGAACTTAAAATTGTTAGATTTTAACATCCTGCACAACTGCAACATTAAAAGAGTGACACATCCAGCCATTGGTTACCTGAGTGTTTTGCGAACCATGTCCTCATCTGTGATTCCGTAATACGTCAGGGTCTCGCTCCAGACAGGGTTGAGTGTGTTGCGAAGGGTCTTGGTTCGGAGCTTATTGGCCTGGAAAAGAAGAAACATTTGCTTGTAGATTTCTGGCTACACGGACACACTTTCACCAAACGCCACGTTCCTGAATGTTCCTTTTCCTTTTTTCCCCGTTTATTCAGTCATGTGTAAATATTATTCTTGTGTTGTATCGCTTAATAAGGTGCACGCTGCATGCATCAGTGATAAGATGACAATGTTTTGCAGATTATTAATAAGGTACGTAACAGACAACCAGGTAGGTAGATACAATTTTCTTATATTTGATAAGGTAAGAGTCACTAATTCTGTAAATCACTCACAAAATCTAAACCGTTCTCTAGTTTTGATATGGTTTTGTGTTTTGTTTTGCACTGTGAAACACATATGGTGATTAAAATGACATGACAAACACTTTTGTTTCATCGATCACATCTGTAAGGTGTTTTCTAATCTTAATGGCAAAACTGCAATATGTATTTGTGTTCAAATGTTCAGTCAACCTGTGGGGAAGAGATTGGTCACGAAACATGGGATCCACACACAAGGACAATTACTGTCAGCTGTTAAGTAGATTGTTGGCAAGATGAGCGAAGAGGCTATCGGTCAAAAACTAATGAATTATAATAAGGAACATGATAATAATTTGTGGTCCCACAGAGGCTGACCGATGACAAGGAAAAATTGGCATTTAGGTCTCAAGGTACCGCTGGTCAATTTAACTAAAGTATTCTAGACCCCTGTGACACAACAAGGTTGGTTAAAGATTGAAGACTGTAACTGATGGAGTCTTTTTTTGTTCCAAGGAGATTGGAATCTAGTTGAAATATGTGGACCAAGAGCACATTTCTAAAAATGTTTCTTATGGTGTTAAACACTTTTAATCCAAAGGTGTGTTTTCAATGTGAGTAAAAATGTAATTGTGCCAACATATTCATTTCTATCATGATAAAACTTAAAAATTTTTTACATTAATAACCTGAACCAAAAAATGAATAAAAAGCATCCAGCATAAATTCCTTCAATGTTTTAAAGCTTTTCAGGTTCAGAACTCAAGGAACTGGAGGACAAAATGCCAAGTGTACGATTATGAGAATTCTTTGCAAGCCACTTGAACTCACAACACAATTCATGTTCACATACACACACACACACACACACACACACACACACACACACACACACACACACATATAATGCCTTTATATTGTATCATTATATAAAGACAATGTATATGCAACAAACACACACCTTACTGGCTCCAGGCAGCAGGTGCAGTTTAACGTAGGGGTCTGACAGCCCATTGTGATCCATTGGTTTGAGTCCCTGAGAAAGAGAGACAGAAAGCAAATGATTTATGAAGAACATCCACCTTTAGACATCCTGTGAAGTCAAAGGAACAAAACGCTTGTCAAACTGAAAGATTCCAAAGGCTTTAACTTCCCATTCATGTCAAATTCATGCATTTCTAACAAGACGTGCCGTTTCAGATCCAGCCAAATAAGCTAATTAGAAACACTGAAGGTTACGGCAACTGCAGGAGAAACTCTGTGTTTCTATCATGATGAATTTTAGCTTGAAGCAAAAATCTCTGTCACTGTCTTCAAGACACAGAAATTGAAATCAGTCTGTGTGGACACAGCAGAGATATCTGAAGAGCAGTCGGCCGAAAATCAAGTGAGCAGCTGTGCTGATGAAAACAATAGGACTGTTCCCTTAAAAGTTTAGCTTCACTTTTAAAGCTGTGAAGTTTCTCCGTATGTAGGAAGATGCGTGGGTGTATTAAAACAGAGAGATTACTGTAACACATACTGTACACACACAAAGCTTACACGCGTACAACAGCTCAATGCCTTTACAAAACAGGGCCTTATTTTTACTGACATCAGAAAACAGTAAAAAAAAAAAAAAAACCTGGATTTTCATGTTTTATGAATTAAATGTGTGCTGCTTGCCTCATTCACGATTTTTAGCCACAATGCTGTGAGCTGTTGCTGTGCATTTACTATGTAAACCAAGTTTGCAAAAATACTACCTAAAATGCAGCTATTTCATGCTTATTTGTGCTTCTAATACATTAAATATAATTGTTTTATCTTAAAATTTTATGTAGAGTAAATTGAAACATTTAGTTATTTTGCCATGACAGAAACTACATGTAACACTTTATTTTGTTAATTGCATTTATAAAATTAAAGGCACATTACATTAGGTTCAGATGTTTATTGTTACATTTAGTTTCCCAGGACTTTTGCCCAAGCAGGATTCCTGAAAGACCCTTCGTTCGGGTCCTCAGTTCTCTGTGTGCAGTCGTGTGAGATGAGCAGATCTCAGAGGGGCCACGCAGGGACCACCCTCTCCAAACTAACACACAAGAGCTGTCAGAGGCACAATGCTAATGAGTTATTTTCTGCTTCTCTGAGCTCTAAAGTTTTAACTTGTCAGAAGCTTCACGGCTCTCGCTCTCCACTTGTGTTTAGCTTGTGGCTACATGCAGAAAGATCACGAATGCATAAACAATCATCAGTGTTGTGTTCTTCACAACAACAGCCTGGGAACTAAAACAAATGAACGTGAGGGGCTGTTAGAAAACAATGTCCAGCTCTCTCTCTCTGACAAATTCTCTTTAAGAGTTGCTTTCTTTTACAATCTTGCCGTATATAATTATCAGAGTATTAAATATGCGTCACGCTTTATCACATCCTACCTCATTCCTCTTGGTGGTCCCTCACAGAAACACACAGGGTTTTAACAGTAAACATGTGAAACAGCCTCATCAGAGCTAAAAGTGTTTTATAAAGATTCACAGGTTCATCGACTCTATCAGTTGTGTGCATGAGAATGTTTGTGTGTGTGTGGAGACAACAGATGCTCGTTTCTTTTGAAGGTGCTGTTGTGGCCTCTGAGGTCCATTCCACTGTTTATGGTAACTGATGCAACCCCTCATGAAACTGGGCACAAATCTGAACCTTGTTTTTGCTTTTCCTATGTGTTCCTGTTTTCCCTCTGTCCTAAATCCTGGGTTTGGAAAAATTACTCTGAAACCTAGCTAAAAACTATCAGGCGCCACTCATTCACAGAACGCAGTTGGCGAGAGGACAAACGTACATCTGATGGAGTGAGTTGAGGTAGGAGGATGCAGGACCAGTGACTGTCCTGGGGGTCATGCACTGAGATTTAAACTGAATTCAGGCAGCTAGAGGAAACCAGTGGAGTGAGATCAGGAGAGGTGTAATGTGGGCTCTATGGTTGATTGAAGATCAGACATTCTGCAGCATTCTGGACCATTTGCAGGAGTTTGTGGTGGTTGTAGAGTACTGCAGTAGTCCAGCTTTGATATTTTAAATATTTCAGCTGTCATCTAACACCACCACAAGGTCTGATGGACTGGGTAGGTGTAACATTTGATGATCTTAGTTAAACAGTGATATATGCCTTTGATAGTAAGAAGTTATTACTGAACCAGGCACTATATTTGCCTTGTGTTTCAGGGCTGTGTGACATATGGGTGCCTGGTAAACTGCAGCCCATGTGCACTAAGCAAATCAATAAGGAGAAATGGATGGCAAGTAGATTTAATACACTGCAATGCCGATGTGCTCCATTCTCATATGGTATTAGAGGCATTAAACACTGAGGAATTAAACTTTACTTCAAAGCTCTGTCATCAAATGTTTTCTGTTCCTGCATGCTGATTGGAGGAAAGTGAGTGGGAGTGGCCTGAATAAACATTGTTCTGTACAATCCTCACCCTTCACCAGCACAT
>JBAJNP010006340.1:0-25858 GCA_036877545.1 Yasuhikotakia modesta | reverse complement strand
GTATATTTCAGCAGGGGCATTTCCACATGTTTTGTGCTGTACCAGTACCAGTATCTGTAGCCGTAACAAAGTCTTAGTCAGAACAAAAGTATTTTAATGGGGTGACATGAGGTTGAATAGGCCTGTGTAATATATTTGAAGGAAGTGTTTAAAGAGACCTGCTTATTACCAGTCATTGTGTTTGGGGGAAACCTGATGGTTTTTTGGCACTGCAGTCTCCCATAAAGACTGCAGTGATGCCTCCAGGGCATCCTTATGCCTAAAATAAAGTTAATGTCGCTTCCGTTGATGAATTGCTGTTGTAATGAATGAAGCGGTAGGAGTTTTAATGCTATTTCTGGGGCATGTGTCGTTTAAATACGCCTGACACTGTCAATGTATTTCATGCTTTTTTTTAATTCCAAGTCATGACCTTATAAATGTAGTTATTATGCTGGAAATTGGATTTTAGGATATAAATGAACATCGATCATATTTCTGCACTGAAAAGCTTCTGTTATTACTAATGTTCATTTTTAGCCCCACAGCGATATCTGTCTTTTTACCAGCTGTATGTAGCCCCATGTTTCTGGTTTTGAGAGCCCCATCACTCAGCATTTAAATGATCTCTTGACCAGATTATTGCAGCTCATTCCGCATTGGTCTGCTGTCATTACCCTTCGACTGCATCCCAAATGGTCTGGCCCAATTTTGGTTCATTGACTCTTCTCATAGCTTGCAAAAACAGATACAGGATGCTGCTTGTGGATCACAATCGAATCAACATTAAGCCCATTGTTGCCTACAAGCTGCTTTCCAAGCTAATGTCTAAGAAGCTCAGAAAATAAACCTTCTTATTTATGTCTTAAGACCTGACCCTTGCGTCTGTGCTTTCAAACAGTAAACACTGAAGATTTAAGACACACCTTTACAAATTATTGATTCACCTGTTTCTAAAGCTAGGAACTAATACTCAAATCTGACCACACCTTCTAGCCAAACTTAACTCTACCCCACCTTTATGTATAAATATATATTATGTTTGCCTTCACAATTCATGACCTTGACACAATAACTAAGTATTTTTGCTGTTATCATAAATCATAAATCACATGTGCTATGTTATATGTCGATTTTACAATAAAACCTTCAAGGAACGTGAATTTCATCCTGGTTCTTGGTTTAGTACAGTTCTCTTAAAATGTTCTTTTAAAGGGTTCTACACAGTGATGCCATAGAAGAACAGTTTCTTACAAAGCCTATAAGGAACCTTCAGTGAAACAGAGAGGATGTTAAAAGGTCTTTATGAAACCATACAGACCATGAGACCATATGAGACCATGTTTTTCTCTATGGCTTTGTGAAGCTTTTTAAAGAATAATTGTTAACATTAAACCCAGTCTAGTTTTGCTAAGCTTAAATTAATAACTTCAAGGCCAGGTAAAAGTTTTCTTCAACTTAAAAAAAACCTTGACCTTACGGGCCACATGTCTTTCTAAACTCAACAATATGATATATTATTAATGCATTCAAATGTTGTATTTGACCATTTTTGTTCAATGTTGTTCTGTTTGCTTGGCAGAAGACCTTGTTTCAAAACCTCTGCTAATTTAAAACGTCCTTAAAATCTTTTATTTTTAATAAGTGCAGTTCTTCAGACACCTACATGCATGACACACAAAGGCCAGAAATGTTAAAGTAATTTGCAGTATATTTGCACATATATGATTAACCAATATATACCCTCATAAATGTTTTATTGACAACATAAAGAGTAGAAAATAGTTTTGTGTTGGTGTCAGTCAGAACTATTATAATGTGCAAAGTTACAGTATGTATAGTTGGTTACTCTGACA
The DNA here is from genome assembly GCA_036877545.1 of Yasuhikotakia modesta. NCBI lineage: Eukaryota > Metazoa > Chordata > Actinopteri > Cypriniformes > Botiidae > Yasuhikotakia > Yasuhikotakia modesta. The sequence continues at coordinate 24,023 of JBAJNP010006340.1, read as the reverse complement.
GCTGAACTATCCTGTTCTACTTGTTAAACTAGAGCTTATCTCTTCAATCATCTCTGCTTGTGCTGCCTGGAGTAAAACACATTCGTTTCAGCACAAGAGAACATGAGCTGCCTTCTTATGAGTGTTTTAATTTTGAGATGTTTCTGTATATTGAAATCTGGGCGTTAGACCGAAACTAAACTGTCTTTATTGTTGCAACCGTCAGCCTTTAGCTCCATATTATAAGATTCAGATAATGGGGCCTGCTTGCATGATGGAGATTTGTGATGTGAGCCTTAAATCCTCAGATGTATTAGAAAGTGACTTTGTGAAAAACATAGAGATGGACCAAATAAGAGAAAGTGCAAATAGGTTGTGGATTGATAATTTTATCAGTGTTGGTGTTTTTGTTAATGTTTTGTGGTTTGTCAAAACATTACAGAGTTGGATGGAACCAGAATTTATCACAAGTTTGCAACAAGGTTATGATAAGTAACTGCTGGTAAGTAAGAGTGAGACATGGCAATTATGGCAGCTATAAAAACATTAGATATGTCAACACATCTACTGCAATACATTTCTGTCCAATAAGCTCTCTTAATCAGACCAATGCATGTTAAATCATGCAAATGTTGTGACATTAATGCACGGTACAGCTCTTTGAAGTATGTTATAAAACGTAAGACTGCATTCATTTCCATAAAGCACGTTTTCTACCTAAACGGACCAAAATATTGCCTTTACTTGGAAAAGTCATGTTAATTTCGTCATACTGCTATTTTACACGTACAAACATGATCACAAACACATTGTCATGTGACCTGCCCGAGCTGTTTTTACGGTGTACACTGAAGCAAAGAAGCTAACTAGGTGGTTTGTTAATTAACCTTGTAGCAAATGAGTCACTGGCATCTGTAACAAAAAAAGTATTTCACATCCACACCCAGAAACACCTATTTGTGGCTTTTCCATGAAAATATATTCAAGTCTTTACAAGTTAAGAGGCCCGAGCGAGTATGTATGTAAGTCTCTGCTTCCCAGCAAGTTCGTTTCTTAGTCATTTTTTTTGCTGTGCAATGTTACAGGGTAAATTTTTGTGGTGCAAAAGCTACACGGCCAATAGTACAGAGCCCAGGTTCCAAGGCCCCTCCCATTTACACAAGTCTTGTTTGGGTGGTAGTTAATTTCATTCTGTCTCTCAGCCTGCCATTTTCCTCAGCTAAGACCATGTATGGTCAGGGATTAATCGAGAGTGTATGAGAGGAGGGACAACTGGGAACAGTCAAGGTCCCAGTGGTGAAATTAACTTGAGAAAGCATTTATTTTGAGGACCAGCATGATCAGAGCTCAACAGGAATGGAAAAACAGAGAGGAACGTGTAATGTTTAAGAATCATAGACTTTCACAACCAACAAGTGGCTCTGAAACTAGGACACCAGACTGTATTTGTGAACTTCAACTGAAGAACATGGTGTGGAAGTTTTGCTATTGGATAGCTCTGTAGTTTTTTGTATAATGGTAGTTTATAGCAAAGGGAATTAACATACTAGGGAAACAAACGAAAACTAGATAGCTACTGTGACTCTCTAGAGAAAACACAGAATATCTTTCTTCACAAAAGACTTGCAGGGACATGCATAACATTGTCTAGTCCTGAGAGCTTCTTGGCTCAGTAGCTTATTAAGATATTTAGGCTACTTATTATGAATTAGTTTGTATGAGTAAACACAATAACACAAAAGATTGATAAATGCCTTTAATGACATATTCATTGAAACCAAGCTCTTCATTACTGTGTGACCTACCCAAAGTCTTAGTTATTTGCAAAAGATTATTAGCATTTATTTGTGTTGGCCTTGTTTTTATCAGTAGCTATTAAAATGGACAGGCTTCCTACAACATGGTGGCAATAAAATTGTGACCTAATCCGTGCGCAATGTGACAAACTAGAAGGCTCTTCATAAAACCAACACAGCTGTCTACACTGCAGGAGAATGACTAGCATGTGTTAAAGGCTGTTTGAGGCTGGAGTAACATCATGCTTTGGACTACATACAAACCCATTGATTTTAATGGAAGCGTTCTAATGGTGCAATCCGTTCCGATCAGTGCACGAATCCGCTCCGGGTTTTGTATTTCTCCCGCTGGCTCGGTGCGGTGGCGCAGTACTGTGGCGCAGTACTGTATCACGTTTCCTCCTCCTCCTGCCGCCATTTCACATGATCGAGGCTCATAATACTTTCACTTACCGTGTCATGGTGGAACGGAGTCCTGCCACAGTCATTTTAATATATGCATCACTAACCATTTTATTATAGCCCATATTTCCCTATCATTCCTTATACCTGATCAGATATGTATTTTGTTTCATTATTGCTAATAATAAAAACTGAACTACAACAGCAGGCTGCGTGTTTATTGTATATTGCAGTTTTGGTGCCAATATGAACCAAATCGCAATAACATTTCCTGGCAAATGACCCATTAGTGGTAATTTTTCATAGAACAACCAGTGGAAACTTTTTATTACCCACCATTGTCATGCAACAAAATCATAAAAATGATAAAAATACATTTGCACAAGTGTTTAAAATGCCATAATAACGTATTTGTAATAAACACAATCTGCTTTGTTTTATTCCATACTATGTTTTTGAATTGCGTTTATTTGCTTCTAATAAAACACAGATCGTTTTACATTATACAGATAACTATACATTATATATTATATTGACATATTAATCTTTTGTGATTAATCTCACTGAAACTGTTTCATGCTTTTCAAAGTAACTTTAATATAAAGGCAAGCAATGATATTATTGGAGGGGAGGTATAAACATTGATCAGTCTCATATATGTTTGTTTATAAATGGATAATACGTAGCTGTTATAACTGCTGTTAGAATAAACAGGGGCTTGTTTTGGGCCCTCTGGGGGTCATTAAAGGACCTGCAGAAACGTTTGACAATGTCCCCTGTAAACAATTCATATATGTGCATCTGAAGAAATTAAAGGTGCATTTGGTGCATTTGTTTATAACATATGTAGTTGAATATATGTTTGCACCATTACCATAACTAATAAAAATACTACGTGATAAATTACTCTGGATGAAAAATAACTCAATACCCAATGCAGTTACCCAATGCAAATACCCAATGCAGTTTGTAAAAGTGTCCAATAGATGGCAGCAAGTGACTTTAGTTTCTTCAAAGTCTCCCTTTGGACGAAATCAGATGACTTCTATGAAAGAAGGAATATAATACAATGAATGAATGTATATAAACATAAGGTGTACAATTTACAACACTATAGTAGAAAACTATAATTCATCTTGCTTATATTTGTAATAACACACACATATGCTTTACTAATGGCTTAGGTTCTGTTATTTTGACAGAAACACTTTATATGCACCAATGCAAGGACCCAAAGGATCAGTTTTATGAGACTTTTGCACTTTTGCACATTGACACAATCCAAAGTCAAATGTTATTGATTAGTTTAAAGTATCATTGAGTATTTATTCTCTGTGAACCACAGCTGTTATTTAAAATGTTGCACAGCACCTAAATGTTACATGATATCATAAAATATCATAAAGCATTTACTAAAGATTATGAATATAACCTTTAATATAGCCTTTAAGATTGTGAACACAGCACAGATGTGAACACTATGTGTGTCTATGAATTATTAATACTGTTTTGATGTCCCATGCTTTTATAAGGACACACATTTAATATTTTATTGAAACAATAACATTGATTGAACGTGACATGATTTTTAAATGCAACATTGGCATTAAATCAAATTTTCTTTCTTTCTTTTCTTTCTAACTTTTCTGTTAACCCTGTCAGAGAGGAAAACAAGAGGCTTTCTAAGAGTCTGAGGGCTGTTAAAGGTAAATTGAATTGGGAAACTACCAACATATGTTTCCATCTCCTCTATAAAAAGATGCAACGCAGGAATGTTATTGGCCTCACCGCTAGGTGATGTCAGAGCACTCAGGTGGCTGCCATGGTAACTGCACCAGGTGACCCCACTACCTTTGCTGTCTTTGTTTTTAGACCTACAGACAGGTCACCCTATTGTCACACATATAACTTGAGTAAATGGGACCTCCAAACAATTGCCTGGTTTCCCTTGTCAATAGGCTTTTGTAACCTCCGTAGACCAATATCTAGTTCGTCTGAGGTAAACATTGGGCATGAAGATTAAAACAGTGCCAGTATCACTGTCGAACATGAAAAAATGATGGTCTGTCTACCGACTATAATAAATTTGTTGCTTTAAGGTTGTGGAAAAAGTCCTTTATCTCACACAGTGACATCTATACAAAAGACTCAGTACCTCAGAGACCTCTTGTATGTTGACACGTCTAACTCTTCTGAAGCACAGGGATGCGTGTTAAGACAAGACCCACGCTGGTGTGCAGCATTCCTGCAGAAGCGAGCCCTGCAGCGCAAGATTTTAAAACATAACATAAAGAACATGTTTCTGGAACTCTAAGCAACTTTAAAGGTTAATTGACATTTTATTAGCTGCAACAGACGCTTTATTAGCTATTGATTTTCTGGTCAAGAACTTGTTCTGTATTTCATGCATGAGTAGCATATATGTCACAACGACTAATGCTAATGTTAATACTGATAAGTCATGGACAGGAGGCATAAATTATCCAGCCCTACAGCAGCATGTTTTGCCCCTTGCAGCAATGACTAAAATACCCTAAAAACATAATTTCACTGCAACCAGCCTCGGGAAAACTGATTATTTAATGCACATTCTTATTGTGTTTTTGTGCAAGTAGAGCCACTACGGTTGTGCCACTCTGACCTGGTGTGAGCAGGTAACCAATATAACCAATTTAACTAGGATTTAGCGGTTAAAAGAATGCTTAGCTTACGCTGCAGGGCCAGCGTTTATTTGCCTTTGGGGAAGTGCGTCGTTTTAAAAAGAAGACTGTGTAGACCCATAAAAGCAACAGGCATTTAGAAACAAAACTATCAATGCAATAACAATTTAAAGTTGAAAATGATTCATTGCATTTTAAAGTTTTGTTTTGCTGCACAAAATTATTTTTGTCTAGTGTTTCTCTTACACATACGATATCTATCCAATGAATGAACCATCACACACTTAGCCATCGTATAATTGCCCTGCTTGGCCCTTGCTACACACCACGCAACTAAATCCCTTGTTTTACCTTTTAAATTTCCTATCAGTGAGGGAACAACACAACAGTTTAGTGCTGTTAAATGCACCATTATTATTCATTAGCTAAAAGCATGCTGGATGTTGTTTTTCAGATGATATCATAATCTCTGATTGAAAGCCAATGTTCCCCTGTATTCCCATAAAATGTGGGACTTAATGGACCTACGTACGTCCCAATACAAACTCTATATCACCAAAATCAGTTCAGAAAGCCTTTACTGGTTTTCAGTGTCTGTCTTCTAAGTAAATTGATGCATTTGCTTGATTGAAATGATGTTTTAAAACAAACTGGTCAAGTTGAAACGCTGTATGAACCGGGGGTTTGTAAAATGGGTGCAGGGATGCAAAAGGTGAATTTCGAATACAGTTATAGATGGGATTTTTTATTTATTTTCTTATGATTTTTATATTAGATGTGTAACTTTTTTACCATGTACACAAATATTTTGCTAAAATATTATTTCCAACATTCCCCTGTCCTAAAACATTGTAGTGTAGTTGACTTTTGCCCTAAAATAAACCAGTGTGATGTTATTGTGTTCATAAGAGCTATTACAAAAATGTTGAAATATTAGTTGCATCACAGAAAGCACAGTTTTTTAAGACTGTTTTGAACTAGATCACACACAACCAATGCTTATTATTTGTTGTTGCTAAGCATGTGTGTATCTTATACGTTACGAGCTGTATAGATTATCTGTATAGGTTACTGTGTGACTAGCCCCAATGTTCCCTATATGGCACATAGTATATATAGGACTATGTATAGGATATAGGGATTCTACAGATTGATGCCAAATAAAGAATGTTATATCAATGTGGACACTTTTGAACGCCTTCAAATCTAAGTGCTGCCCCACATTTTCTTCACAGTTCTGATCCAAGCATTCATTTTAGTCACAAATTTCACCAAATCTCCTGTTTCCTATCACTCAATATAAGTTAATCTGTGCATTTGTCTTGATATCTCTTCTGTAACTCTAGGGGAGACATATGTTACATTACTATGGCCTGTTTCCCAGGAGAAAAGATCTCATGTGCTTTATTGATTTCTAGAATAACAACAACATAAGAAGAACTCTCAGTTCTCAGTTGCTTTTTTATATTGTGTCTTTTTTTATATTAGCAATAATATTAATTTATGAAAAGAAGTTACTTAGCAGTTGAGTTATGTAGCAGTTAAGATGTTGATTCATTTTTATGTATAAGGTTTTGTTAATATTTTTTCTTCTCTCTCAAATGTGGTTGTTAGGTCAAGCCAACAAAGAGCAACTCAGTTTCCCTTTAGATGGTCAATCACTATAACACAGGAACAATGTTCCAGTCATGTAGCAGAAAGAGGAAGTGAAGGAAACAAAGCACTTTTCTCTCATCCAAGCAACACCCCTCCCGCCCTTAGCTCACTGCGTGCCTTACATCATCGGTGTGTGATGTCACAGTGGATGCATTCGATGACCTCAGGCCAAAACAAACGACCTTTCGATCCACAATCTGATACACTCACAGGCTTTCAAAACCACCGACTGCATCATTTGCAAGTTTAATTTCGAATCACATGAAGGTCATAATAATTAAACAAAAGACCACAAAGAGGTTTAAAATAAGTTTATTTAAATATAATAAAAGATAGTTCTCACAAACAACAACAGTTACAGAGATTTGAAGTGTGCAGTTATATGATGTCACAGCTCTGACCTCACAGGCCCTGAATGAGTCTGTCACAACCTGTCTGTGAAGCTGCTAACATGCTAATCTGGAGACGCTTTATTGAAAAGCTAGAAATAAGTGAGAACGTCTATGTAAAGAGCTACAATATTCTTTTACCTCGTGTGCCTATAGGAGAAGTTTTAGCCTATAGTGGTAGATGAATTATACTTGTCTTGAATTTTGTCCAGGAGCTCTGAGGGTTTGTTAGGAAGCCACAGCTGCCGATGTGGATAAGCTGTAATCCAATCCACAGGCCATAGCGCTCCTATAGTGTCGTGTGGGAACCGTAACGCCATAGGGATTCATAAGCAGAGAACTGACCTATTATAATAGCACTGATGTGGTAACTGAGGATATATTTAGAGCCGAATAAATTGGTGGGAGAAGCAGAAGAGCTGAGAGTGAAAAAGGAGAGATATAGAGATCTCTTTTAATGCAAATATATCAAACGCTCACATTTGATCTACGACTGCTGCGAATCTGATTATCTACACGGATGCTATTGTGATGCAGCTGTTGGCACGGTTACCGTGGCAGCAGCCAGCATCATTTCCCAGGTGAACGACAAACATGCCCAAACATCATCATCCTTCTAGGCTTTATTATACCAACATTGGTGCCGAAAATTGAAAAGTATGATGTAACAAGCGCTAATAGGATCTCAACCTATTGGTGTTATTTGAGCTTTAAACATTTAAGTTCCACAGGCTGTCATATTACTAGTAATAAGGCCAGCCGTTTGACATTAATGCAAATAAACACTGCAGTGCTTGCATCTAATTCTAAGTTGTACTTTGTGTGGGAAGATAATAGCTCTTTTCCTGAACCTATAGCTAGTGAGTTACATAGACAGCTTTATTTCAAGGCAGCCCTATAATCATCTTGGAACCTTTTAAGTTGTGATGTAGACACTTTCTCTACATGTCAAACAGGTTGTGCTCTGTTTAGTGAACTTAAATTGCTTAACAGATCTGAATTTGAAGTCTGATACAAGCATGTTGCTTAGCTAATGATAGTATAACTATATATAGGCCACACAGACCCTGTGTAAAATTTCACTTAATTCAATATTTTTCAATACTTTGCAGTATTAAGTACATTTATAACTCACATTTACCTCAGTTCTTCCAGCATCTTGGATTTTTGTCCACTGTGCTTGGTGCAAAGCATTCTGGGATTGCATTATCTGCAAACAATAATTAGGATGCTGCCTTAGTATTTGGTCAAATTAAACATCTTTTAGAGGCAAGAAAGTAAATTATCTGACCTTGTGGTGCTGCAGACACCTCGCTAGATATGGAACAGAGAAAAGGTTTGAAGAACGTGAGATTATGTAAATCCCTCAAGCCATACAGTTACTCTTATTTGGCTAACCAGACACCTGCTGTAAGGATAAGTACAATCTACTGTTTCACACTCCTCTCAGGGTCAGGAGAGCACAGCCCTGCTAGCATGACTTCACATAACTGCTGGGTTGATGGCTGGGTCACATGCAGCCTAGTGTAAACATCCTCTCTAGAGAAAATACTTGCTTGACAAGCAAATGCTTACAAGAGATGAAGCCAGAGATAAGACTTATAAGACTTCCTTGCACCTTGCAAGTTACCAAGGAGACAGACAGCTAGTGCAGACTGCAGGATATTGAAATCAGTTTACTATATTGTCATCCTGTAATAGGTAATAGGGCTGCTGGTCATATGTACTGCTGGTCATATCTGTTCATTGGCATTTATACACACACACACACACACACACACACACACACACACAGTTATTGTCTGTAAGTAATTATTGAGTCATGCAATTGTGTGATGTTAAAAGGTACAAAGAAATGTATCACATTAAATTTATTACATTTTATATTGAGAATGTATATACTACAATAAGCCTTGACGTTAAGCCTTAAGCTAGACTTAATGCTGCAAAGTACATTCATTTAAAAAAGTATTTATAAGTGAGTTTGTAAATACAGTAAATTACTTGCATAATGCATCATGCAGATCTTGCATTTGCTGTGTGTAAACTACTCTTAAAATACTAACAATATAGTAGAGAATTAATGTTTATTACATTTGGCAGGTGTTCATTTTAGCATTTTAGCAGCACATAAACTGTCACACAAAATACAATTCAGATGAATTATGTGAATTACATCAAAATAATACGTTATTGTGTTGCCAATTTTGGTTTTACCTAACATTTTACTACCCACAATTTTGCCTAGTAAATTTGAATGTGTGCTTCTATATTGGGAACTACATAAAAGCACAGTTTTCTCTGATAAAATAATACTTATTATTTTACTTATTATTATTATGACTTATTTATTTACTTTTGTCTTTGGCACAAACAATATTCATTAGTCAAAAGTGCCGTATATTTAATTAACACATTGTAGTCAGTCCATCAAATGCTGTCTGACAGTTTTGTCTATTTCAAACGTTATATTCTGTACAAAAATTGCACATTTGCACTCCTATGCATGTGATTTTATTGTTTTAAATGTCTAAGGTCAATATCACTTATAAGTCAATACAGAACACAATACAAGAAGTGCAGTGAAAGTTTACTTACCTGGATACAAATAGCTGGGAACAGTTTGAAAATAATGCATTGGGATTCCAGTCCATTCCAACTCTTTCCGTAATGCCAGAATGTGGGAATTCATCTGAGGGATCTGCGGCGTTATAAATGCGGCTGCACATCAGTGCCACCTATAGGCTTCAATGCAAGTAGATCCGGTTTGTTCTTGTTACTCTATGTAGGAGGAGCACGGATTAATATTTATTCTTTCATCTGTGCACGGTTTAGTATTTTGACACATTAAAACATTGTAAAGCTTTAAATCTAGATTTCCTATTTGCATTTGATTTATACTGTATTTAAACCTTTGATGAGGAGTTTTAAATAGAGCCAATATTAAAAGGGTCTAAAAAACTCTAGAGGGTCTGTTTTGGAAGTTACAAATACATTAAAGCTGATGCAAGCCAAGCAGATCAGTATGAATAGCTTCAGAGAATCATCTGACCAAATCATCTCTACATGACAGGCACTGATATAACTAAATGTATTCTAACCGAATGCTTTAAGTAAATTCGGTGTGAGGAAGAAGGTGTGAAGTATCAACCAATCAGATATTCAGGCTGCTGCAAATAACAGGCCCACTTTTGCTACAGTATTGTTCAGTCATAAAAGACAAAATAACAACAATAACCAAAGTTTTCTCTCATACTGTACATTAAACCAGATATATTTAACCTAAGACTTTGCTAAGCAGTGAAACTAATGATTAGTTTAAGAATAAATCTGTATATGTTGGAATAACCCAGATACCTCAAGTAAGAAATAATGGCATTAATAAGGTGCTGGATTATGTTTATAACACGCTCAGTTGCACATAAAACACACAGAGGGACACTACAGTGCTGAGGGCAGCGGGGTCACACGATAAATGCATCAGCAACATCGATTTCTGCCTCATCTCCTGCCGTCTCGGGGATAGAATGCATAATTTCTGCCTTCTTGGCGTGAGCAGCATGGAGACAGGAAGTAGTATTGTGTCGTGTGAGCATCTACTTTGGTGCTTTGCGTTTACACCTGAAGTACGGCTGCGCTGAATTAAAGCTTTGGCCTCATGGTTTATCCCAGCTGCAGCAGAAAGAAYRAGGGATATATTAAAATAAAAGTGAAAAWCGARCAGGAGAAAGATGCTGCAAGCCTCTGCASTTTTGGTCCGATAGAAGCTGAGAAACAGAGACCAAACCATGTCATATTTTATGTAGTTTTTCCTCAGAGAGCTCTTTGCAAAAACACAGTGTACATAAACCAATTTGAATCTGCATGGAAATGTTTGTTGTACTGCTGTAGCTCTTGGGGACAAACCTGAGCGTTTTGCATGTGCTAATTTAATGACTATAGTGTAACATTATCTCTGGCTGACATTTCTGAGGAAGTCATTTTTTAAATTCGATGTCGATGGACCCTAAATAGACAAACATACCTTTGATTTAGCTCCTATTAAGTTGACAAAACTGATTTTTTGAAGATAAAATATGTTATTAAAATTCATACTTATCTAGTGAATGTAATAATGTAACATTTCTTCAGGACAAATAATTAAATATAATCTAATCGACGATGAGTTACTGAAATAATCAGTTACTCTTCCCACTACTGGGATGTAATAATCAGAGGGAGTCCATGTTTCTTTCTCAAGGCCATTGTGGATTTAAAACAGCAATAAGATTCTGTTAACAGGACCACATACGAGACCAGAACAAGTTGGGCTCTGGGCTCCTGGGACTGTGCAGGGTCACGTGACTTCATATACCAGACGGCAGCAAAGAAGGGGGATTTCCAGATTGGTTATTATTGTTGCAGACAGGAAAAGACTCCATTCGGATGGTAGAGATCACTGAGAAACTCGCTCACGGTTTATCATGAAGCAGAGATAACAGATACTGAGCTTAGGGATGCTTGTGAGAGAGAGAGAGAGAGAGAGAGAGAGAGAGAGAGGGAGAGAGAGAGAGAGAGAGAGAGAGAGAGACATAGAGCAAAGGGTTGTTTGTCTTTTAGGGGCATTCACAGTCATTTCTCATCTTTACGTTTAGAAGTATTTATTGACAGATACTAATCCAGTTAAATGCACTGTATTTAGCATTGGTAAATGGCTCCTGTATCTTGTAATTATATAACAACACCAAGTAAATCTCAGAAACAATACACAACATTTGTTATTTGTTAAAATGTATTTATTTGTTTGTTTATTTAGTTTGTAATATGTTTTTAAACTGTAAATGGTAAAACATATCAGAATGGGAAGAGCTTACACACTCAAATCTGAATCGTACAGTTAAAATCAAGGTATATGACACTATATGATATATGAGACAAACAGAAACAAAGTGCATGTGGATCTTTTTTGTGTGAGGGAGACAAATCGTATTCCTGCTCTGGGCCATTTTGTCTGGGCCTGTAAACTTACCTAAAATTGACTGACGGATGTAATTTGAGTCCCTATTAAACATTAATTAATTCAATCATTTATTCGACACTCTGAAGGGCTGAACAGCGTCTGATAGTTGTGTTTGTTGTAATGACAGATTATAAATGCATGAGACAATTGGTGGTGGTGCTAGACGTATTATTATGAATATGGGCTTTTACCACAAAGGTTAATTCCATACAGCAGTGACCCAGTAACAGGAAAGTGACTGAGATCACGATCCAGTACTATCACCATTTTGCCCTTGAGCGTGGCACTTAACTCCAGTTCCTTCAGGGGGGCATGTACACCAATTACTGTAGCTACTGTAAATGTCTTTTGAATGAAAAGGTCTTCTGTAATGGCAGACATAGAATACTGAGATAATACTGAATTTAAGGTCAATAAAGTCATACAGTAATATATGACCTTGCTTATTTATTTAAGCAAGCATATATAATATATAACCAAAATAAAAAAAACATCTACAAATTAAAACATGAGGCATAAACAAATGTGATTCAAATAAACTGGATCAACACGTTTTAATAAAAAAAATAATAGAACAAAAACATTTTGAAGATTGATTATCAATGTTAAATAATATACGTAGATATAAAAATGTATTTGACCTATTGGTATATTTGTTAACTTCTTACCTTTGAATAACATCACGGAAAGCTATTACCCCACGTACACCACTGTGAAAACCCAATCCTTGCTCGCACCTTTTATCTGCCCTTGGTGTGGGAGGGAAGAAATGAAAGGAAGAATAACTCCAGTTCCGTGTTTTCCTAAGCACCGTCAAGGCGGTACTTCCGGTAATTGACGTTCGCAGCATCCAATCAGGACTCGCAAAGCGTCAAGTCTGCGTTCGTTCGGCCCAATCGCCCAATAAGGACTCGGTGTAAGACGCCATACGGCATTTCAGGCCGTATACGGCCATGTTGGGGAGGTAAATAGTTTCCACCGTTACATCTTTATGCGATGCAGCGTGCAAATTATAAATTATGACACATTTCCATGCAATGCTTATAAAAAGGCTTTTTTTGATGAGCATTAATCGGTAAACTACGCGTGTTTGTAATGCAGTACTGCAAAGACAAATAAGGACTCAGTTCAGCCTATTAAGTATATTAAGTATATTACTAGTGTGTAATTGAAACGATTGCGTAATGTTGCGTGTGATCTCATATCATCGATTTAAGAGACTGATCGAATAAATCACAGGGGGACGGTTTTATGCACCCTGCCGAAATTTCGGTAAAGGGGAGGGGTTTGAAAACTGTCACTTATTTTCATGCGTCCACTAACTGCCGCAATATTACATTCATTGAACATGTGAGTTTGTCGGAGCAAAGTTTAGGAGTCGCCTTAGATAAACCCAGACGCTTGGAGGCTTATTGGGAATTAAACGCGCATTTCACTATTGCTAAATTGCTCGTATTATCATTGAGATGATACGTGCAATGCGAGATCAATGCAATTGTAAGGCTTTAAAGCATACATGAAATATGCCTTAGAGCAATACAATGCAACCTTGTGAGACCTTTACGGTATTAATGCCTCACGTATGCAAGGTTTTTTAAAGTCTGTTCATCTAGGCCATCCATCAGAGAGAGGTTGACCAGCATAACAGTTACTCCACATATAAAGCAGAGGTCGGTTTGGGGGCGGGGCTTGACTTTGTTGAAATACTGTCTATTGTTCCAGCTTCGCCAATCAGGACAACCGATTTTTGACCACATTAGCCAATCATTGAAAACCGCCCGCCTCTTTGCTCCGCCCAGTGTGCTATATTAACGGGTCTGCTGCCGCGTGAGCTCGCTACAGACGTTTAATAGTCTTTTTTTAATAATACCCATCTCGTTTTCTTCTTCTTCTTTATATTATATATTATATTCTTAACATTAAGACAAAAATGGCTGACACAAAAGTCGACACCAGCTCGGAAGTCTCCGCCAAGGTAATGCAACTTATACATTAAATTATACAGATGCTGGATTGTTTATTGTTTCGATTAAATAAGATCGAATTATGAAGATGGTATGAAAACCAATATACATGTTTTTTCATGTCCTCTGAGATGCTGTTTGCACGTTTTGTCGGTGTTTTGATCTCGTACTACCACTTTGAAGACTTGTGCATGGGAAAACGCGAGGTGCTGAAGTTAGGGTTTGTTACGGAGACGTTTGCAACTAAAGGGGTTTTGTTCTGATTCTGCGCGGGTTCTTTGTTTATACAGGCGGGTTTCGGTTCCGCTTTGAAAAGTGTATAGAGATGATCACACACGATCACAAGCGTTATATAGGGTTAGTTGCACGACTTTCGTTATTACTTCGTGAGCTCGGTTTATAAACGTGCCTCGTTGAGTCCGGCAACGCGGCGGCTCTTCATCCCCGCAGCCCGATCTGTCACACAAGTTACCGCAGCCCTCACGATTCATGATGTTACTGTAAATAAACGCGATTTCTCCCGATCTTCAAACGTTGTGGCTACTTTTGGTTGACCCGATGTTTTCTGTGCATTTAGTGTAATAAAACTACAATTTTACAGATATCTTAAGAATACCCTTCTCAGATTTACGGTCTTTATACTGGGACTCACTGTACGCGTTACCTTCAAGTTCAGTAAGGTTAGGTTCATAGTTCACTTCGTGCAGTGAAATAAATGTCACCTTACTCTATTGATCCCAATACTTGACACATCAGCTTTTTAGGCTGTACCTGCCCGACACGTTAAGAGGCATCAGGATGTAAACTAATATAAAATAATTTGCTTTTCTTTGCAATGGACATAAAATCGGGTCAGGAAACGTCCGAGCAACGTTATATTGGTTTATATCTTTTAGGGGTGTCAGTTTGTGCGTGAACTTGTTCCGCGAAACCCCGCTGCCGTGCTGCGGAGGCACCGGTCCGACCGACTGAGTTCCCGTTGCGGCGCGCGGCCAGCGCAGGAGGTGAAGTTACGGCGTATCGGTGCAAGCAAACAATTTCCACCAGACCTTGATCTCTTCTGTCATAAAGGAAACGCTGTATAGCAAAGTTGTAGACAAAATGCGATTTATGACCGGTTTGCCCTTTGTTGGGCTGTCTATGCAGCGCCGCGTTTCAAAACCTACGTCTCTGATTTAAGTGCATCTCTGCATTACGGAGGTGATTTCAGTCGTATAATGGCCGTGATGTATGTTTGATATATGGGTCTGTTTTATCACGTACATGATGGGATCTCTCTCTCTCTCTCTCTCTCTCTCGACAGAGCGACATATGTTCATTATTCATGTATCGCTCGCTTGACGCTCAGTGTCGGTACAAAACGTTGGCATGTAATGGTGACTGTGAGAAGGCGTTGCGGACGTGATGCAGACGTCAACCAGCATTAAAGCTAACAATTATCACCTAAATATGAACACAAGCGGGCTGCTGCATGTGAACATATATAATATGATGTTCTGTGACGTTCAACCTGCGATTTTAAACCATTTGATAACTAACGCATTATATCAGGCACTGTTAAAATAATGATTATTATTGTTTGTTATATAGCGCGGATAAACGTTATAAAGGCCCGCAATGCTTAGCGCTATTGTTCCCCATCTGTCTCTCCCTCTCTCGGTTTCTCTCTACGTCTCTCTCTCTCCGTTTTATCTGGCCTGCCTCTCTTTGGTCGAGTTCGTACGCGCGCTCCTATTGGTCGAGTTAAAACGTTCCCTACTTGTCATCTGGGAGTTGTAGTTTTTTAGCGGGCGTGTCTTTACCAAACGCAATGATGTGTATTACGTACCGAACTACACAGCTCGTTGGCGGCAACGTATCAAATAACAACACCTCAATATGGTCTTTAAACCAGGCGGGATGGACCAGACCGACATCCCATGAATAAAAAACATGGAAGTGAGATAATGACGAGAGATAATGTCGATCCAACACCGACCTCGTCGCTTAATTTCCTTTGTGTCCGAAAAGTAACAGAAGCGATTATAGATCCATCTTTTCTTTCTTCACCAGGACCTTAAAGAAAAGAAACAGGTCGAGGAGGCAGAAAATGGAAAGGATGTTCCCGCTAATGGAAATGCGGTGAGTTTCCAGAAATCCCGTCACATCCGTAACTCTTAACACGTTTATGAATTAAAGGGTCTTATAGCCCGCAACTCAATGAACGCTTGTCCAGGAAAACGAGGAAAACGGCGACCAGGAAAATGAAGTAGATGAGGAAGATGATGACGTTGGTGAGGAAGAGGAGGAGGACGATGATGGAGAAGGTACTTTATGGAAGAAGAAAGAATGAGCGATCCAGACTTAGTTTGCAGGATATAAATCACCACTACAGCGCCACCTATGTGTTGACAAATGAAGCACATAAACAAAGTATTAACTGTAAACTGTATGACAGGCGATGATGATGATGAAGATGATGAGGCAGAGGGCGGCACGGGGAAAAGAGCGGCAGAGGATGACGACGAGGCAAGTTTTCATTTGTTTGTCCTCAGATAAAAACTGCTTATAAATCTTAAACTACATTGTTTTTTAACACACGTTTGCCTGCATTTTCAGGACGACGTTGAAACTAAGAAACAGAAGACCAATGTTTAGGAATCTCCTCTGCTCATAAACTTCTCATCCCTCCTTTATTTAACTTGTCCATTTGGGGAGGAAAGAAAACGTGGCCATCAAGTAGAGTCCAGCATCTGCTAACACCTAACTGCAGATTTTGTAGAAACAACCGAGACTTCAAAGCTATACCTTCTTACGAAATACTTTAAAAGGAAAAATTTGTTTGTATTTTTATTTACATTTTATATTTTTGTACATATTGTTAGGTCAGCAATTTTTGACCGTGATCTCTGGTTACCAAACGGTGCTTTGAAATTGTTGCTTCTCTAAGAAATAGATTTTACTTGTGGTTCGACCGTGTCATGTTATAGCTCAGCGGAAATCAACAATAAACAACAAAAAAAATTAAAAATGTCAAAAGAATACAAAAAACTTCAATTCGAAGCATTCCAGTAACTTTGTGTATGTACATCAGTTGTACCATACGTAGTTGGATTGTATGAGAGGGCAAGGAAAAAAGAAAAGAATTTTCTTCTTTTCTGTCTTGTCTATTAAATTGCTATCTATTTGTGGCCTGTTTGATGTATGTGTGAAATTTGTTGTGTGACAATAAACCGAAATTTATTTTGTGAGTTCTTAATTTTTTCTGTTTTTTGCTTGTTTTAATGTTGCTGTATGGGCAAGAATAACTGAACCAGCGTTACCTTGTTTTTCATTAGCCTGTCAAGATGTACATCAATGTAAATTATTCAGGCCTTTGAGACTCCCAAGATCTGGTATAAATTATATTGTGTTAAATAAACTGACTGTGTGAATTCTTCCATTTATATTCATATTTTTTCAGGAAAAAATGCTCACATCAGTTAGTCCAGCCACCCTTTCAGCCTATTTTCACATTTTATTAAACAAGCTACTTTGTAAGTCAAATCTAAGTTAGTGTTTAACATTTATAAAAAAAAGAAACTGTGCAATAGAGTCGATTATTAGTCTCACAAAACATCTATAAACCTGAACTGAGACACTGAACTTTGAAGTTTGGATACTGAAAGCTATTTTTAGCTACCGCCTCAGTATATTCACTTCAACAGCTTAGTTTCGTGAGGCGATCTGCTTGCATTATGGGATGTTTACTCCAAAGATGGCTCAAACTCAGTTGTTTAAACATTTAAGTCCAAACATCTGCTGTCAAAATAGGTTTTTCCATTACAAGTGATTTGTATTTCATAAACTGCCTTTATGTAGCTGTTAAAAGCACGGAAATGTCACAAACATTTATGTCAAATATTACAAAGGTGCACAGGCCCCAAAGACGTGACAGTTAGAAATGGAAACAGCAAAAGTGTTTTGGTGGTTTTCTCTCAGAAAAAAAACACTACGGCGACAGTTGATATTGCACAACTGCTGTTTGGTCTGCGACTTTTCACAGAGGTGAAACTGACAAGAAATGACAACTGGGAAAAACTTTAAATTGAAAAATCAAATGTGAATGACATAACAAAGTGACTACACTTCCAGAGTTAAAGGATGAGGAAGTTCCCAAGGATATTGATGTTATATTTTAAGGGATAATAGTCCTGTTTACATCTAAGTCACAGAGGCGTGTTTGGACAAACTGGTTGCTTCCCAAGCTTTTTGAAAACAAGCCAGGTTCAGAGGGCCGGCAACCAATCACAATCGGTTAGGAAGCATCAATTGTACAAGCAGGGAATCATTGCTGATTTCATGAGATTCCAGAGGGACGTTTTGGGATTCAGTTGACTCTTAGCTGTGAGGAAAACAAGCACAAACAGGGAATGTTCTGAGCTGAGGTCAGTAAGATGAGAAGTTAATTGTCTGGATCAGTGAAATAAGAGTATTAGGAACTATGGAACAAACAGATGGAGATCGTCTGCAAAACCCTGTAAGTTTTCAATGTTTTCTACTGCGCTATTAATGCTAATTCTTACTAGCATTACCTGTATATGTCAAAGATACAAGTGGACCCTCTGTATGCAATGTGGTGAATAAGACTCACAACACAAATTTAACTGGATACAAGACAACACTTGCCCTGCATGGATACAAATGGCACCATGACAAATTACTAAAAATACTTGCTGGCGCCTTTCAGAAGGAAAGAGGGGAAAAGACAAAAAGTGGACCATAGTTAAACCATCTGATCTTTTTCACTCAGGCTAGAACAAACATTTGCATCCAAGCAGTCAAGCAAAAAGTATCATGGGAAAAATGGGTGGACTTGTATCCGACCCAAAATATCCAGGCAGTCATAATATTGTGATTTTTTTCCTGCTTTCTGTCTGGAAATATTTCAATATTTGTTTTTGTGTTTTACTTTTAAGCAATGTTCAAATTCATGAGACATATTCATTGTCACTGAACAGGTTCAAGTGGGTTTTAGAGAATCAGCTAGTCAAATTGTCAATCATATTTTATTGAAAAAAGTTATTAGTTAATTCATTATTTTTATTAATTCTTTTTATGAATAAAGGTTTAAATACTGTGTGAAAGTTCAACTATCAAGCAGATTTTTAAGGTGTGTACTGGCACAGTTAAACTGTGTAAACAATGAATGTGTGTATGTCCCTGTGTGTAAACACACATTTGAGGCTGTTGCATTCAGGCCATTGTTAAGTGTGTTGACAGTGATATAGAGATCAGCAGTGTTTGAAAGGACTAAATAAACCTCAATATTTGCTACTGTATATGATATGTATCCACAAGCAGATATCAAAGGTCTATGAAAGGAATGCAAAATTATTATGTGTACGATTAGAAAAGTATATTTAATAACAGCACTGCAGCTTTAAATCTTCGATCTCTTCAAAAGCATTTTTATTGTTTTTTATAACATTCTGTAATAATACAGTAAGGTATGATTGTAGGATTGTCCACAGTGTGTGTGTGTGTGTGTGTGTGTGTGTGTGTGTGTGCAATTTAGCAGTGTCTAAATGAATGAGAGAGTGTAAGACTGAAAAGACTGAAAAATAAACAGATAATAAACAGATGCCTCTGTTTATTGTAAACATTGTTCTGTTTTTACATAAATAATAAACAAATAGTTGGCATAAAATAAAATTCACGTCAGGTTAAAGATTATGTTTGATCTCCTTTGATATTCCAGCTTCTGCACTGTTTACATTTTGATATACATCTGTTTATACCACATTAGCATATACAAGTACAATATTATATATATAATACAATATTATGACAACTCACATATCTTCTCAATATAGAGATATTCAAAGTCCGTCTGTGGCTTGGCTATGAGGATCCACAGTCCTCCTGTAGAGCCCACGATGAAGACACAGGTGCCTCTATTCAAGCTGTTCTTGAATCTTTGTTGTCTTATGTTCCCATTCATGCAAAGCATCATTTCAAGGCCAAGAACAGGCATCCGGGGAATTTTCATCTCCCTGTTTCAGTAATCCATGGAAGAAGACAAGTGAGTGTAACACGACATTACTGCAGTGTTATTCCCAGCTCTGTGCTTTTCTGTGTGAATTCTCAGTGCAGTTTATATCTGCCTGCTATATAACCAGACCGTGACTCATGGCAGTCAGGGAGTGTCGGTGAGTCTTCAGCGTTACACGCCACCTTGTGGTGTTTTAATGTATAAACATAATATAGAAACCTAATATATAAAGGTTACATTATATTTAACACATAGGTTATATATAAAAATCATAGATTTGTACGTAAACAGAGAAAAATAATGGAAAAATAATTATTTTACTCATCCTACTGTAACTGTAATGAATTGTGTAAAACAAAAGGCAAGTAAAAACCTGTCAACTTACTAGAAACTGACATATATGAACACATTTCGGTAATAGGAGTGTTTCACAGTTACTACCATCTAGTGGTATTTTATGAAGGAAAAACTTGTGTGGCAGGATTTTAAGAGAACTATAAGTAACTATAGATAAAATTGCTTTACAGTTTGGGAATCAATTTTCTGACTTTAATAGTAAATTTAAGTTTTTACTTGTAAAATCTCGAATTGACTTATGCAGGCTTTACTTTAAGAAACTGGATCATTGTAACCACTAGATGTCAGCAAACACAATATAATTACACAACATCGAACAGTAACTTTTTTAATGTCATTAATGACAAGACAAAGTTCAACGAGTCATTTGACAACTTCATACACTTCAAATTTAACAGTCACCAATAGTAATGTTATAATTCTTGTTCCTGCTGAAAGACACTTTGCATTATGAATAATACATATTCATAAATATCAATAAAATGTACACATACACAACTTTAAATACGTATGACCTGACCTGTCCTGTTATTCAACTTTAAACATTTAAATTACTGTAGCTACTGTATACTGTAATTTATATGGTTATATAGTTGGTTATATAGTGTGTTCATGACTCACTCCTACTAATATGTGACCTAACTTTGTTGGCTTAAATGCAGATATTAATAAGTTAAATTGTTTACATCATAATTTTCATTATACTTTAATCATTACCTCCTCAGAAACCTATACATAACAATGTATAATACATTAATGTATAATGTATAATATCACTCATGCAGATCGCATAAACGTGAAGGTGCCTGTAATTAGAATGGATTGCAGGACATTGCCGGTCTCGAAGGGTGTAGGTTTGACACTATTGTGGTTGTTAACAATTTGCCTGTGTACGTTGGTGAGAAATGAGATGGCAATAATCTCTTGGCATTCTTTGACTAGGATCATTAGTATGTGTGATTAACTGCATCTCTGTTGCCCTTTGTTTTTATTCTGCGCTACAGTGACATATAATCATTGCTATGAGAGCTATGCTAAACTTTGTTTTGTCATTGTTTACATGAAAAATAAAAGTGCAGTTTTCTTTTTGGGTGTTTGACTTAAGAAAGAAAGCTTTAGGGAAATTATGTTCCAATATATTTCATTTATCTATAAGCACCTAGTGAGCAAACTGAAAGGACATTTAGCAAAGGACCAAACAAATCTATAGTGGTGTTAGTAAGGAATCTTGGGCAAACAAAAGGTTCCCCAATGTTTCATATTAAATTAGTAAGATATATATTGTACAACAATTAGTACAAAATATTACTGACAGAAAATAATTTAACATTATAAACTGCAGAAACAATTGCAAGCATTCAGTGTCTTTAATGCATGCAACTGACTTTTAAAAGTAAGCTGGGATTTGATGCATTTTTGCCAGCCAACTTTTTTGTGTAACAGTATAATCATTATACAGTTTGGTTCAGTTAGTTTACACATTACAAAGCAAAGCTATGGCAATCAGACTTCGAAATATAACATAAACACATTTGCATTGCAAGAATACATTCATCTTGCATAACCTAACAAGACTGGTCTTGTCTGTCTGTGTGGGCTGTAAAGGCATTTTTCAAAATTGTGGAAATACTCCTCAGACATTGTATTCAGTTGACTCTTAGTTGTGTTTGTGCATGTTTATTCATAAATCAATGTGACTTTTTTGCATGGCCAATAATAACATAGTTTCTTCGGGAGGAATGTGGGCTATGACAAATAGCCTCAAAACCAAATGAGTGTTTAAGAAAAGACAGCAGTGTTTCTGTGTGCCGTAAATGTTACCCCACCCATACTGTGGTAATGTGACTTGATTCAAATGACAAAAGTCATTTGAAAACATCACAACAATGAACAAAAAGCCATGCTTAGCCAAACTCTGTTTTCCTCAATAACAGAGCGTCTTTGATCGTACATAAACTAAAAACACTGGTACAATCTCTGGCACATCTCTCTTATAATGACTCCTATAATATTACGATATAAATTCCTTGCAATGCTGAAATAATTTAACTAGATTGTTCTAAAAGACTGTGACTGAAGAACATCTATGTTTATCTTTGTCTCTTTGTGAACATACTCAAATATGTTTCCAGTCATATTAGGTCACAATGAGAAAGAAGCATTTGCATGTTAAATATTTCCAAATGTGGGAATATCCCAGGTAATCACAGATAAAGCAGGATTTTGGTAATTCCATCAGGCCATTCAAGAGACTATAAACAGCCTTTCATCAGTAGAAACGTTAATGCATTATAATGATTGAACTCATAATATTTTACAGACAAATGAGAGCTGGTTTCATGCACACAAAGTAAAAAACTAACATCTTTGCTTTAAAATAGCAGAGTTTAAATATAAAACTACATTATATTCCGTGTACAACACATATTGTTTGCATAGTAAACTGAGAATAGACAAACTTATATGTTCTTTTCGTAATGTATAGATAAGCTAAACTATTCTTCTTATAGTTATATATTATGCATGTTTTACAAAACGTTACTCAGAGAGTCACTTAAAGAAAGTTTGGAAAAGATGAGTAAAGCAACCTGAAGGCTGGTTCTGGTGAGCGCAGTGGGACGGCGGCAGATCGGGCGATCATGTGATCTTTTGCATATCAAGGTCGCCATTTTGCAGGAAAGTTTAGGAATTTCGGACACCCTGGAAGGAGGAAGTTTCTATTACGGACGTGGACGGATCCAGGACGCCAGACAGGAGGGACCGGCAGACTCGTGTGGACTGGATCCGCTGTCAAGACGCAGGAAACTTCACACTTAGCTGTTAACTTTTATACCACACTTCCCAACAGGAATTATTGTTTTGTCTATTGCAACAGATCTGAAGTTGTAAGAAAGTATGTTTACGGAGTCTTACAGCATCTCGCAGGATTATGAGAGGTGACAGTAACACTTATATTGTGTTTATCGGATTTGTTTGCCCGGCAAGAATCAAACTTATTTATTCCAATGTTTCGCACCAGCTGCAACTTTGTGGGACTTTAACTTTTTGAGTCATGCCTGTGAGAAAGAAAGGTGAGATTGTTGTTATAACATGACGGATGTTTTGTTTGGTTTAGACAATGTTTCACAACAGTGTTTTAATAATAAACTTTGCAGATGCCCAGCGAGCGCTACGACTGCTGGAGGAATACAGAGCTAAACTCAGCCAGACTGAAGAGCGACATCTCAGAGAGTCCATTGAAAGAGTCATCGGTGTATTTCAGAGCTCCCTGTTTCAGTCTCTGATAGGTATGTTTACATTGCAATTGTTTATTCTTCACATTATGAAGAAAACATGGAGCTTATAACTGCATCATAAAGCATTATTAAAAAGCCCATGTTTTATATCCCAAGTTTGCATGTTTTATTCCACACATTTGATGGGCTGTTAACAGCAGGGGCAGAATTATGTCATGGCTGGGATTGTAGTAAATTATTTAAATGAGTTTTGTGAGCTGGGTCAACCTCTTCATTACAAAGATTAGACTTTGAAATCGTTCAAATAAATTGTTTGGTCATAAATCTGGCATCGCTGCTTTTTTCATGCATGAGAAAAGTGGATTTACGATGAATAATGATGTTGTGTCCGTCACATATATCCATCAAATGCTTTGGAAAGCTTTTAATATAACACACAAGTTATGTTGGCTGTTTTAATTATATTTCTATGGTGCATCTTTGTCATTTTGGAGCTACACAAGTACTCATTTACTTTTATGAAAAATTGGCCTAAGAAATTCCTCAGACATTCTTGTGATAGTGTTTTTTTT